>CM023865.1:13878180-14048180 GCA_013389735.1 Phaseolus lunatus | reverse complement strand
TTTACTCTTTTCATAAAGAAAAGTAGCCAGCCCAAATAACCTCGAAGGCCCATGTAAGAGGAAACCGAACAAAGGGAAACCCTACTTAGACTCTACCAACATTATATATTCAATTGTCCTCCTTGCCAAAACCCTAGTTTCATTTCTCTACAACATCGCAAGCAGCAGCAGCTTCTACTCGATCCAGCCATGGCTGCTATGGATACCGGTGTTCAGGGTTGCATCTTATCCGTTTTAATTCTCCACGACGAGGAAATCGCAGTCACTGTTAGTTTACTATTTCATCCTAAACCTTCTTCGATTTTTATTCTCCCTCAATCGTAGATCTCAATTATGTGTTCCTTTTTAGGCCGAGAAGATCAACGCTTTGATGAAGGCTGCCAATGTCTCCACCGAGTCCTACTGGCCAAGCCTCTTCGCCAAGCTCTCTCAGAATAAGAACATCGAAGACCTGATCTTGAACGCCGGTTCTGGCGGAGGTGCCACCGTCGCCGTTGCCGCTCCCGCCGCCGGTGGTGCTGGTGCCGCTGCCGCAGCACCCGCCGCTGAGGAAAAGAAGGTAAAGGGTTTTGAATATACTGTTTAGTGTGTGATGCTCGCGGATATTGTGGTGTTTTGCTGAAACTTAACAATGTTGAAAATGCTTTTAAGATTATTGATGTGATTGTGATGTGTAATGTTAGATATAGTTTCAAAAATCAGCACTCGATTGAATATGCCATCGAGTCAAACTGAATAACTCAATCTTCCCATCCTCTAGGAGAGGAAGAATTGCATATTAAGAAATTGTATTTTCGAGCAGGAAATTAATTAGACGCAAATGATTTTTTGCTGCATAGACATGCCCCATAAGATTTAAACCTAAAACCCAACTCTAACATGACGGGGACATAGTTAGTTAGTTTTATTAGGTGTTCTCTATTTTATTTTGTTGAAAGTTTGTCGTTCTTTCTTTTTGTGATTGGTAGCAGACCCAGTTAAACTACTTGGAATTTTTTTTAAATTTGTGATTGGTTAGTTTTTTTTATCTGTAAATAAATATATGCATGAGTAGGGGCTTTGGTTGTCATATCTTAAAGTTCTTGGGAAAAATTGATTAAATCTAGCAATTTGATTGGAATGGGAGTTGCTTTGATTAATCAAACCCTTTTCTACATTATGAATGGTCAAAAAACTGTAAGACACTTTTTTTATTATAATCTTCGGCTGTTGACTTAGAGGAAAACTTATATGCTTTTACAGGTAATGGTTATGGTTGAATTTATTTTTTTGTAGCAATAGTTTATGTTGTAAGGAAGGACTTCCATGAATATTGCGTTAGCAACATGCATTGCACAAACATTTGATTCCACTTGAATATTTAGTGTTAGCAGTGTGCACTGCACAGACATATGATACCTTTAGTTTTGTTCTTGTGCTGTGTTTATTATTCATCTTGCCCTTTTATTCATTATTTATTCAAGGTTGCTTTCAATTTGTGTTTACAGGAAGAAGTGAAGGAAGAAAGTGATGACGACATGGGATTCGGTTTGTTTGATTAGGTCTTTTTAAATAGTTGTAGCCAGTTTTTGAGTATTTGAATTTGAAACATGTTTTGTTCTATAGAATTTTTATTGATGAGATTCTTAACCGTGATTTTTGGTGGGTTTTTAATATATCTGTCGCAATTACGTTTCTGATCAACCTATTTATTTTATTGTTTTACTTTTTGCTAGTAATTTCATGTTGAAAGATTTCAGGTGGTTTTCTGCCGAATGACTGTTATAAAATGAATATCGGTTTAGAATTTAGTGTGGTAGTACCACACGCCATACTCTTTTTGAGGTGTAATCTCTGCATGCACTTAACATTTTCAGTTCTAATACTGAATTATACCTTACGCTTGATGTTGTTTCGTCTGATTCTCTTAATGGAATTATTGTTTTGAAATTTAAACTAATAGCCCGCGTCATTCTGGTTTGAGCATTCGCTTGAGGGGTTTCCCCCCTTTTTAATATAATTGGTATAGATTTTTTAACAAAACTGAGGGCAAATATCCCTGTCTGAAAGTCTTTGTCTTGGCCAGATGAATTCAAGATAATTTATTAAACGCTATTGCTGACTATGGTTATTCGATATACTATATACTAGGAAATATGTAGCTGTTGTATTTAGGCGTATATGGATGGAAAAAGTCAGTAAGATGACTTTAAAATCATTTAGTTTGTAAATAAATTTGAGAGACTAATATATTTTTGAAAGGCAAAAATATAAGAGTTGAGGAAGGAAACTAGTTTGAGAGCCTAAAATTTTGGCTGAAGTAATATTTAACAAAGTAGGATTGGGATTTCTAATGGCAGTCTTTATTCTTGTATATAAATTGGGATTCTAGGTGGTTTAGTCGTCCACTAAACATGATTTCAAGTTCTTCCAATGGCCTGATTTTTGTGTTAAGTTCAGCTAAGGAAGTCCTGATTATTACTCGTCTCATTTCGCCCGATTATTCTTTTTTTGTTGGATTGAGAAATAAGCCTTTACATACACCTTCTGGCTTCACATTATATCATTGAATGACAAAAGTAACACATTTCCAAATAGGCATTTTGAAAAAAGTATATATGAAAATGAATGATTTATAATTAATCTAACAAAGTTCATATTTAGGGAAAAGTATTTAAAATTTGTTCTAAAGCGTTCCTGAAACCAAAAATATGGGGAAAGCTTTGGTAAAATTGAAATTGGGACAAAACTTTCTGAATTCAATATTTCATAATACAGTTTAAATTATTCTCTTTCATTTCTTAAGTATTAATTTTATTATGAAATGTTTCTAACTACTACTATAAATTTTTTAATTATCAGTTTTGAGTTATATATTTTAATTTTTTTATTCTTAATTTGTTTATATCATACTTAAAGAATATATAATCTGAAATTTATTTAATATATCTTACATAACATTAACAGTGTTTAGAAAGTGTAAATATTTTAGGGGATTATTCCATTCATTCTAAACTGGAGGTACACAAGAAGATAATAATTTAAAAAGTGTAAAAAAGATAATAAAAGATGGTACATGAATTAATATATTTTCTTAAATTTTTTAAAAAAGTTTTATCACTAAATGCGTTAAGACAGAAAATATTTAAATGAAAATATGTATCTTTCTTCATAGAAAATTTGTTAATATTTTAAAACATTTATACATAAAAGACCCTACGGTTTTCTTTTGGACCATAAAATATGAGAATAAGCTCTAAAGATGCTTTCTTGACTAATTTGTTTCAGGATAACAGTAAAAATTAATAAAAATCATCTTAATTCAACAAGAATTTGAGGTGAACTTAGCTAAAAAGTATCAAACATCATTACATAGTGTTGGATGAAAATGTTAATTAGATCTCTCAATTAGTATCATACATATTCTAGAACATATAAACAAATTAAGGTTAAATGTCATTTATAACTTCAAAGGCCAATTTGACCTTTTGTTTAATTTAGTTTAATATCTATGTTTTCATATACAATAAAGAAAACAGTGGAACCACTTTTCTTTTTGGAGATTTGTTGCCAGTATCGTAAGGCGCAAAACTTGATTCCTGGATTCAAGCCTTATATTATGGAATAGTTGTAGAATTTATTAAGTTTCTCAGATTCATTACCATGTCATGATGCTCAAATTGATTCCTTTTTTTTTTTTTACACTATTCAATAAACTCATAATATTTTTCTTATTTTAACAAAACTGACTACGATTGCCGTAGATAACTCACCAAAATAAAACTTTATAAAAAAACTACAATTCAAACACTAAGAACCCAAGGTTAGCTAACTTTACAATAAATTTTTATTTTGATTACTTGAAAAACAAGGACCAATTATTTTCACTTTTAAATCCCCACATTTTTTTATTAAAATTTCAATGGTAAAAAGAATCTCATATCCTGTTCTCTCAATCAGTTTATTTTAATTAAAATTAAAAAAGTTTGTATTCATAGGAGAATTATCATTATTCGTTAGTAATTAGTAATCAGTAATATGTATAATATTTGAATAGTTTACCAATTTTTTAACTTTAAATTTGATTGATGTCATTGTATATAAAAATAATGCAACTTTTTTATACTGAATATGCTGTTTTTTTAAATACTGCACTTCTGAACATTTAATTACTATTTTCTTAATAGGTTTGCAAAACGGGTGGTCGAATTTGATAAACAAAATATGTCAAATGTGTCTGACCAAATCACTTTTCTAGATTGCATTTTTAGGCGTGACCCAAATTATGTTAAAATAGATCAATATTAATATGATTAAAAAATATTCCAAATCTAAAAAATTCACTCCACTTCCATACCTTCCTCTTCCTCTTGCACCTATATATATTTTCTAATTTTAACAATATTCTTTTAAGTATTCTAGAAAATGTTTTATCTTTTTTTTTTTTTTTTAAATGATGATAGTTAGTTTGTGGTTTTTAGTGATAAATGTTGGTGATAGAGATAAATTTTATGGTGTTTTTACTTGTGGTAGTTATAATTTTATTTGCTTATTTTATTTTATTTTTCATTTGTTTGAAAGCCACTAAATCTTAAATAAAATCAGCGAAATGCAAAAAAAAAAGAGTACAAAATTAAGAAAAATAATTTCTCGCTACATACATTTAATATAATGAATTTTTTTTTGTGTGTTAATCTCCTCATATACGTTTAAATAATAAAATTGTTCTCTTAAACATTGTGATCGAAGAAGAATAAAAGTATTACGACTAAAAGAGAGGTATGAGCATGAGATGTAATTATTTAAATTTTTTAAAAATATTAAAAATCTTCAAAATTAATATGAAGATGAAAGGAAAGATATGAATGTGGAGAGAGAATTATCGAAATTTAAAATAAAACATATATTTTTAAAATTAATTTGAATAAATAAAATTAATTTAGCTTTTTTCATGTAGATATATAAATTCTAAAACATACACGTTTTAGCAAAATGTTATTATTTTCAATTTTTTTAGAATTATAATTTCTTTTTATGTAAAACGGGTTAAGCTCTGGTATATTAATTTAACTTTTTTCATGTAGAAACATGTCAAATCCATTTTGCAGGAAGGAAGTAAAAGGTTAAAGTGAGAGAGAAGTATACAAAATGTTTATTTTTTTAGAAATTGTTTAGTATTTATAACATGAATATTCATGATATTATGGATTAAATTTTTACACAATTAAAACAATTTTTTTTTTAACTTTCTTTTGGAACAATATAAAAAAGCACTTGATTTTGCCCCTTCATGTTATTTACCTTCTTAAACCAAACAAGGGTTGTAGTAGAAGGATGTTGTGAATGATAGGGCATGTTTTATTATTAATATATTTCCCTTTTGAAGCGTTTCATTGATACATGGTGATGTTGGAGCAGTGGTTGGACTTAGCAGTTGAGACGAGGGAAGAGTATGAGTGAATAAAAAGATCGATGTGACAGTGAGGTGCAAGGGGCGTCACCGTGATTTTGGATCCACAATCACACCCAAAACAAAATCCACACACATTCAAACCTCTCTTTCTCTCCTTACCCCAAACAACAACGCACCGTTCATCCCCTTCCTCTCACACTCTTCTTCACACTGCCTCAATTTCTCAATTCCGAATCTCGCCGCCACCAACCGCAGAATCGTTTGAGCTGAGACGCCCCACGCTACGCTACGTGCTGGCTGGGCGCTTTCGCTCGCTTCCAAACTCTCTTCCTCGCCCTCCTCTGATTGCGAATCGCAGGTTCGCTTTTGAATCCCTATTTAATTCTCTCGTTGCTCGGAGCCAATTGCATGTGCTCACCTTCTGATCCAACGTTCAATTCTCTGTCGGTTCTTTTCTAGGCCTTTTATGTTCTTTTCATGTTTGCATGGTTGACTTTGTCCTCAGATATGCTGCTTCGATACTCATTTTGTATCCTCCGCGATTGCAGAGGAGAAATCCATGGCCGTTCGCCTTGGATGTTGCGCGTTTCTTATGATCTGACTAGTTAAACTATCTGTCTTTTTCTGTAACATTATTATTTTAATTTCTTTTTGAAAGAAAATAATAACGGTAACCTCATTGCTGTAATTTGCTGCATACACTTCAAATTTTACATGTGATGCTGTAATGTGAGTAATTACTGGTATTGATCTCAATGTCGGTGGATTGGGATTACAGTGGAGAAGCTGTTATTTAGGGGCACAGTTATACCATGGCCCTCTTTGGATTTAGCATACTTTTTTTTTATAAACACTGAAATGAGAAGAAATTAAGAAGACAAAACGAGTTGAGTTTCTCTTCTGAAGTGAAATCAACTAACGTACTTCAGTTTTTAGGGATGTTAAATGAGAGAGTTTCTATAAAGGTTAGCAACATAAGTTAATTTTAACTCATGGGAGAAGCGCAATCGATTTTGTTTCATACTTTCTCTTTTTGTAAGTGTTTACGTGGAAGTTTTTCCTTACCAGGGCCTAATTAAAGTTTGTAAGGAGATTAGGAATGGAATTGAGGACAGTCGTACGTACGGGGATGCAAAACATTCTTCTTTGTTGTTGTGCTTGTCAACTATGACTCTATGAGCACTGTGGTGCTTACGTTTTTGATGAACCAATTTTTTTGTACACTTTCTTGCAGATTGATGTCGCAGCTATTTAGTTCAAAGTTGGCTGGTGCAGGATTGGTGATGTATACTCACTGAACCAGGATGGCATTTGTAACGAAGATAAAATGGGTTGTTCTTTCTGTAGTCACTTTATCTGTGGCATCTATCATCATTCATCTATCTTTGGCAAAGTTGTGGTCTGTTAACTTAGTGCAGTATAAAGCACTACCCATTCTTCCTGAAGATTTTGGGTTTGTGTTGGGTAGACAGGTTAGTCTTTAATATTTTTTGTATTTACTGCTTGTGTGTGCTAATGTTTTTTGAGTTTGACTCAAATTATTTTGATTTTGTTTGCTCCAAATGCTACAGGTTATAAAGAATAAGAAGCTATGGGGTTCCATTGAGTCTTTGGAAACATTACAACCTAATGCCAATGCTAGAAGCAATTATTCTGGTAATAATTTTGGTCAAATTTCTTAACTTATTATGTGGGAGGTAGACATGAGAGGAATGTAAATGTGCAATTTAGATTTTTAGTTAAGTCATAAGTGGGTGTGACTTAAACTAGTTTGAAGTGTAAAAATAATTTTTATCATTATGACCTGTTTTTTGATTTTTTGTTTTTTGTTTTTCCTTTGTTAAGGTATTATCTTATAAAAAGAAAATAGATTAGGGAAATCTATGCTCCATGTGGAGACAGTAAATTTTTTCAAAAGTATTACTTTCATATTTTAAAAGATTTTTATTTTAATCTAGTTTGAAGCATTTTTCATTTGAGTGTTATTGAAGTGGTATTGGGAGTAAAATTAAATTCCGACAAAGGCTTTTCTTGGGAATGCATAATTCAAAGAGGTAGCCGTTGGACATAATGTCCACGTAATTAGATGCTGTGATAGAATGAGCCATCATAATCGATGAATGAAACAGGCTGACTAAAATTTGGTCGCTGATGATGTCAGATAAATTTGTTGATTGAAGATTTGTCATCGACAGTGTGAGACAGATTTGTCCTTGTAAGATTTTGTTGTGGACAGTAAGTGATCAATCAAGTACCTGAGAATGATTGGATAAATTAACCGTTTGCATGGTTTCTAGTTTATGGAACCAATATTTGGTGGGTTTTTCAGTTTGTGACCATTTTTAACCAGAGAAAGGACATGGATGACTGCAAACTAAATTTATCTATTGGAGATTTGCCGCTGAAGCGAAGTATAATGCTAATAGGCAATCATTGGATAAGCTGACAATCATAGAGAAAAATGTCAGTGTAAAAAAGGGTAGTTGTGATGTAGTTATTGTAGTAAGTACGTGAGCAAAATGATGCTAATGGAATCAAGTAGTGTTGGTTCCATTGATGTTTGATATTTCCATTGATAAGAAATCAGAATTGTAGTTTTTGTAGAGTAATGCCATCACAAAAACTATCAAAACTATATCTGTCTAGGAGTTACAAGTTGGTGATGGTTACCAAATCAAATCTTACTAGTGGGTGGTGCTACCTAAGAATTCAAATTAAAGAAAGTTTCAGCATATTGTGGCCCTTCATTTAATACCTGCTTAAATCTAGTTATTTATAAAACTGTGTTTTGATTTCAAAATTGCAAATAATTTTTAAGACTTGAAGTAGTTATTTATTAGGTATATAAATGATACTTAGGATGAAGAACTTGGAGCTTCCAATTCATGAAACACTCCCTCAGATTTACATTCTCTAGGATTCCAAGTAGTTAGCTCGCCTTACATTTTACATTTCCTTTAATTTAACATTATCATCAATGCAATCTTATTTCCTTCACATTTTTGGCATCTTTATCGTTCTAGCTCTATAATTTTCTTTCACATTAATTTCTCCTTCCGTTTTATTCCTAACACTTCACCTTTTTGAACTTTTACTATTTCTTACCATTTAGTTTTGTTTTCTTTTAATTTCAAAGAATATTATCTGGCCTGCAACTTTATTTTTCAACACTCTTTATGTTTCTTTGGTATTTTACTTTATTTGCACATTTAACTGCTTTCTCTTTTTGGGTTCATTTACTTCCTTCACCTTTTTTATGCTCTTTAATTTCCTGTTAATTTCATTTTCCTATCATAATATTTAAGTTTTTTTTTATCAATCTAATTTTAGGTCTAAAGGTTTATTTTTCTTTGCCACTTCATCTTTTCTGTCAACCCATCTCTCCACCATTTTGTATCAGACATTTTCGTCACCTTGTCAAAATTGTGGTTTTTCAATGTCAAAGGCTTTGTAGAACTTGATTCTCAAAAGGTCACAACCCAGATCTTTTCGGTGTAAGAATCTCAATCTCTTGGACAAAATTTCACTACAAAAAAGTTGGCAATTCTCCAGTGTTGACTATCAACATGCATAATTGAGCAAGACCTAATAATACTAAATTGGGGATTTTGATCTTTGACAAAATTTTGACAAAAATAAAGGTGATATATTTCTTCATATTTTCTACACATGTTGTTTTCACATCAAGTTTGTGTTTCTTTTATTTGCAGTTCCAAAGGAGCATAGCAATGGTTTCATATATGCAAAAGTTTTTGGTGGGTTTGCAAAGATAAGATCATCGGTATGATATACCAGACATGTATTATTAATTTTTTTGTGGGGCTGAAAAATCATTTTCTATCACTTTTTGTAGTTTAACAACATTATTCTTGTTTTCACAGATCTCCGATTTGGTTGCTATTTCTAGACTTTTAAATGCTACTCTTGTCATTCCTGAAATTCAAGAAAGTACTCACTCAAAAGGAATTAGGTATGTGCTGCAAGTTTTCTGCTGCCATTTTGCATTACATATTAGTATTTTACTGCTGTGGTTCATATATAATTTTTTTTGTTTTTGAAATTTTATTCAGCTCAAAGTTCAAGAGTTTTTCCTATATTTACAACGAGGAGCAGTTCATAGCATATCTAAAAAATGATGTAGTTATTGCAAAGAGCTTGCCAGAAAGTTTATTGGAAAGGAGAAAAAGAAATGAAATTCCTACATTTAAGCCCACAAGTTCATCTTCTCTAAACTTTTACATCAAAGAAATTTTACCAAAGCTAAAGAAATCAAAGGTTATTGGATTAGTTATTGCCAATGGCGGAGCTCTACAGGTATTTTAATATTCCTTTGTTGTCAATTAACGTTTATGTCATTGTTGCAAACTTTTGGATGTCATTAAAACATGTCATCAGTTATTTGCAGATACCAAAATATTATCTATACTGTATAAAGACAATTAGTGAATTACGTAATTGTTAATGTTATCAAAAGTACTGTTTTTAGATCTTTGAAGCTTTGTGGTAACTTTGAAATCTTATCATGGCCTGCTCTTTTTTTTTTTGTGTGTGCTTATTACCGACTTCTTTACCAATCATGGACTTTGGATTTCCATCCATATACTTTTTTTTATTGGCTTCCATCCATATACTTATCAGCTTAACATTTTATCGAGTGCTTCAGTCATTCTTATATTTATATTCCCACCAATTCATCATAGACTTTGGACTTTGCATGTTGTTGCTAGTAAATCAATTTTCTTTTTACTTGCTCTGCTTTGACATTGTTTTAGAGGGATTTAATTCCTTCAGCATTTTCATCATCTTAGCCTTTCCATGCTTTTCCCCTCCTTTCAATTGTTTCCTTGTTTTGTTTATTTACTCTCCCAACTCCCAAGGGCATTGTTTCTTTAGTATGTGATGTTTTCAGCTTCTTAGATACTATAATTTCTATTCTTTCACTTTTTGTTTGAACATTTATATTTCTTATCTTGTTGCTAGAGTTAAATTTGAGAATGATATATACATTTTTGCAGTCAATACTCCCAACTAGTATGGCTGAGATTCAGAGGCTAAGATGCAGGGTTGCTTTCCATGCCCTGCAATTTCGTCCAGAGATTCAAATGCTTGGCCGTCGAATGGTTCATAAGTATGCATTCCTTTTTGTTAAGACAATTGATCTGTGTTTACTTTGCTACCCTGCAGATTACTGCCTGGTTTTTCTTGGCACTGCATTTCTTAGTGGGTCTTATGTATGATTCTACAATGTTTCTGTTTTCCAAAATAAGTGGATGAGATTTTGGTTTCTGATGGGAAATTAAACTTCTAAGTGGGATAAGCCTTTTAAGGTGTATTCACAAAGCCCCAAAACAATAGGGGCCTAAAATTATTTTCTGAGGGGAGATGGTGGAAGTTAGTTAGAAGAGAGAGAAAGTGTAAGGGGAAAAGTCTGTTATGTGAGGAATTGAGCAGAATAACGGGGAGATTTTGAATGAGAATTGGAAATTAGCTAATCTTTCTCCGACTTGCGGGGGGTATTGCTTTCATTTTACTTTTGAGCATTCTCTTTTATTTTCCCTGTTTCTTCATACTTTGCAGGTGATTGATATCCAAATACATATCAGTTTCTTAGTAGTTATTGGGTTTAGCTTGTCAGTAGAGTTTTTATATGGACCTTCTGTATGGCAGTCATGCTCTGCCCATAAGTCACTGCTCACTAACATTTCCTGGAGTTAATGTATAAGAGATTCTACTTTCCTTTTAAGGTTGAGAGCCCTGGGTCAACCATTCTTGGCATTCCATCCTGGCTTATTGAGAGAAACCTTGGCATACAATGGTTGTGCAGAACTTTTTCAGGTTTGCTCTGTATTTCTCTTTTGTATAACTGCCTAGTTATTGGAGCTATTAGTCTATATTGCAGTGCAATAACTTTAGGGGTTCATTTCTTCTAAATTCGTGGTACACCAGAAATTTGTAATGAGTTAGACCATCAAAGTTCAGCTTTTCTCTCTGCATTTTTTTTTCTTTGGTTATTTTTTTAAGGTGTTGTTTCGTTAGGATGTACACACTGAACTCATTCAACATCAAAGGTCTCAGATGATAAAGGAAGGAATTCTGAAGGAAGAATTGAATGTGAATTCACACTCAAGAAGAGAAAAAGGTCTATGTCCTCTCATGCCTGAAGAGGTATGCTAAATTTTACTATAGGGTTTCCTGGTAGTAATGAAGTGTTGTGATGCTATCTTAAAGTTATAATTGCTGTTACGTCCAATAGTTTCATCATAAATGGCCTTTTGCATTGGCAACAACTGTCGAAAAAGTCTTTTTTATTACATTTTACAATGACCCTGGATGGATGCCATGTGCAGCATATGTTTTGAATAATTCTACTAATGTATAACTAAAATATGTTTTTTCTCCTAAACTGTTAGCATGGGATTAGACACTGATTTCTTAATATAATTCTTAAGAATTTTCGTTTGAACATAATTCAACCTAACAAAATTGGCTTGTATGGTAATAGTTGTCCTCTACTCATATATCTACTTTAGGTATATCATTAGTGGATGATAGATCTTTAGCACACACTCCTCACTTTGAAGACTAGGCATCTCAAGTGTAAAGTTTGCAAGATTAAAAATCTGCTAGTGGTTTGATTACAATTCGATAGCAAGTGACGTAATAGGCCCAATAACAATTACTAAGATAGACAAAGTCTTGTGCCATCTTAAATGAGTTTAATTCAGCTTCATAAAACTAATTTGTAAAGTTAGGGTTGCCCTCTACTTAAATATTTTACTTTGGCCTTATGGGATTTTCAACTAATATACTTTGGCTCCAAATTGTACAAGATGAACATTGTTTGGATAGTTCCAAAAATTATGACTATTTATAGATTAAAATTATATTAGTAGTTGCTTGGCTGGTTTTGAAGTTTATTCTTTTATGCACAAAACTATGCGAATTGTCCTTATCAATTTTTGTCTTTGTGGTATGGCCACACAAATACAATTAAACTGAAAGGTTTAAGAAACAAATCCTTGAATGATTAAGATGGAGTAAAATTAGTTTTGTGAAGAGAAAACAGAAGTGGTTGTTTGGGTTTGTAGGGGGGATAGTTGTTCTAAGAAATCATGTTGTAATGACAAATTGACAACAAATAGAATTTTATCAATTCATTTTTGTAGTATTTTTTTATATGATTACAACAACAAAAGCCTCATCCCACTAGGTAAGCTAGTACGGGGGATTAGTTTTTCTAAGCAATCATTATGTCTAATGGCACATTGACAATAAGTAGGATTTTATTAATTCTTTTATGAAAAAAGGAATTTAAGCCTAATTCATCGGCTTAATGAGGTGTTAATGAGGTGAAGTTTGCATCCACTTATATATTATAATTTGACTATATTTCTAGTTGTTGTGAGATCTCCAACACATTCCTTTCATGCCAAAGACTGAATATCTCGAGCATGGGACTAAAAGGGAACCCAATAGCTGATGACACTTTTAGCCCAACAAACATGACAAGGATGTACTCTGAATGACTTTGACCCATTTATATTTTATAATTTGACCATATCTGATAGCATCCTCTACTTCTAGCATTGTTTTGTTTTGTATCTTTGATTGGAGTTGCAGAAGCAGCTGGATCTAGGTGCAGAATACTCTAAATTTGAAGTGGAGAAAATAGGTTTGGGAGAGTGAGAGGTGAGACTAACTAGGAAGGAGTCTAGGGGAGACTACCTAGAGAGATCTCAAGAACAAGTGTTTATGGCCAAACTTGGGCAGCACAACTCTTCTCATTCAAGCTGGAAAATACAAGGGTTGAGCACACTTATTTATAGTGTCATTGTTAGCCAAGAAATGGAGTCAAATTATTTTCGAGGACGATGTTGATAGTTCAATTCATTCTTCTTTAACTTAGTAAATTACAAAACACTATTTTGTTGAAGTGTATAATAATTTAAAGGGAAAAAGTAATACAGTACAACAACAATCATAAACTCTGTGGCATTTGCAAGTAGGCAACACTCATATCTTCCTAATTAATCCATAAGCTCCTAGTATTGTTATAATAGACCCTTTTGTTTACTCTTACTCAGAGTGTAAGGATTAATTGGGATGAACCTTCAAGACTTAAGAAGTCTACTTGCAAAAGACACTAAGTTTAGGATGGTTATATTTGTTTACCTATAATAATTGAAGGTCTATTATAACAATAGTAAGAGTTTAAAGATGAACTGGGACAAAGTGAAAGTACTAATTTGTTCTTTTCCCAAATTTCAATTATACAAGCCTTTTTTTTATATTATTTTTTTGTGAACTTTGAATGATGAATACGTTAAGGATAGACTGAAATATCTTAAGCAGGTACAAATATAATGATATATGATTTAGTCCAACTTAGCAGTAGAGCTAGTCTTGAAGATGTCTGTGGCTCCCGGGTTTGTGTGGAATCTCAGCCTCTGCTGAGGCAGCCAATTTTACAATCTCTATGCATTACTACTGGTGTATATTGGCCTTTTGGAAACATTGTTTCCCCTTTTCTGGATAAATATGGATTGTCTCTTTGGAATATCAAAATGATATGCAGAGGTTAATTTAAAGGGAAAAAGTAATACAGTACAACAACAACCATAAACTCTGTGGCATTTGCAAGTAGGCAACATTCATTTCTTCCTAATTAATCCATAAGCTCCTACTGTTGTTATAATAGATCCTTTTGTTTACTCTTACTAAGAGTTTAAGGATTAATTGGGATGAACTGTAAAGACTTAAGAAGTCTACTTGCAAAAGACACTAAGTTTAGGATGGTTATATTTGTTTACCTATAATAATTTAATCCCCAGTGAATGGAAGGTCTATTATAACAATAGTAAGAGTTTAAAGATGAACTGGGACAAAGTGAAAGTACTTATTTGTTCTTTTTCCGAATTTCAATAATACAAGCCTTTTTTCATATATATATTTTTTTGTGAACTTTGAATGATGAATACATTAAGGATAGACTGAAATATCTTAAGCAGGTATTTAGTCCAACTTAGCAGTAGAGCTAGTCTAGAAGATGTCAGTGGCTCCCCGGGTTTGTGTGGAATCTCAGCCTCCGCTGAGGGCATCGAATTTTACAATCTCTATGCATTACTACTTGTGTATTGTGGCCTTTTGGAAACATTGTTTCCCCTTTTCTGGATAAATATGGATTGTCCCTCTGGAATTTCAAAATGCTATGCAGAGTTTGGATGTTTATGTTGTTGTTTTAACTTTTTGCAGGTTGGCATTCTCCTTCGAGTAATGGGTTATCCTTCCAAAACAGTCATTTACCTGGCTGGCTCTGAAACATTTGGAGGTCAACGTGTGCTAATTCCTTTGCGGTCCATGTTTATGAATACTCTGGATCGCACTTCCTTGTGCAGTGAGAAGGAGTTGTCTGACTTGGTTGGACCTGAAACACCTCTTCCTCTAAATAGGTTTCAACCACCTCCTGTGAAAAGTGAGAAAGAACTCAATGAAGCATGGAAGAAGGCCGGTCCTCGGCCTCGGCCTCTTCCCCCGCCCCCGGATAGACCAATTTACCAGCATGAAAAAGAAGGTTGGTATGCATGGATCACCGAGACCCCTACTGAACCTGATCCTTCCCCCATGGACCTGAGGATGAAAGCACACAGGTTACTTTGGGATGCACTTGATTACATTGTTTCTTTGGAAGCAGATGCCTTCTTTCCTGGATTTAACAATGATGGTAGTAGATGGTCAGATTTTTCAAGCCTTGTCATGGGGCATCGACTGTATGAGACTGCTTCTTTTAGAACATACCGACCAGACAGGTAAAAAGCTCTTGGGATTTGGAATTAATTTATTGATGATATAGGTTTCATTCTCTCGTTATTAGGTAACAATAAATTCCTTGGTTATCTAGTGGAATAAGCTGTAAAAGTTAACGTAGTTTCAGGACCCTTTTTTCCTTTTGAGCTGGAGCTAGGTAGAAGAGGTAAAGGTACGGGGAAGAGAAGCCAAGTCTTTTAGTCCGTTTCAGCAACCAGGAATGCTTTCTAGCGAAGTTGCACACTCTGTTTAGTATTTATCCCATAAACTAAACTTTCTAATGTCAGGTTTCAAACACGATAAGAAAAATTCGCTACGTATCAGATTAGAAAAATTGAATACCTCTGCTAGACAAGACATTTTCTCTTATAGTAGAGCAAGGGAATGTCTTTGACACTTCCTCTAAATTTTTGTAGACCTCCACTCCTTGTTCCTTGCATTAAGGCAAATAATCAAATGTTTGTATGAGATGCCCTCCTTTTCACGTGCATTCTGAGCATGTAATTTTTCCTTTTCCTTGATTGTGGGTCAATTAATGCCTTGAAAATTGTATGTGTATTTGAATTTGAAGTAATGAGTATGATGACCTTCCATTACTATGAGCATGCTACTTGACTGAACATCACTTGGTGTACGTGGTTTTAATTAGTGGTTGGGATTCTCTTTTGAAGTTATATATTGATATTTCCCTAAATTTTGAATTTTATTATTATGACACAACTGTATCTGGTCTTTCACAGGAAAGTTGTGGCGAAACTTTTCAACATGACTCGTGAAAATTTGTACCATCCTAAACATAATTGGACGATTTTAGTGCAGGAACATCTTAACAAAAGTTTAACTGAAGAAGGCCTCATAAGGCAATCCCTTTTGTCAAAACCTGCAATTTTCCTTTCACATCCACTTCCAGAATGCTCCTGTAGAATAGATTCTACCAAGGCTGCTAATCCTGTTAAAGGTGAGGATGGCCAGGTACTATATGGAGGCGAAGATGTATGCCCCAAATGGATGCAACATGCTAATGAGGCAGTTTCATTGGAGAAAGAAGGGGTCAAATCTGAGGATGAAGGGCTGACAGACTATGAAAGTAATGATTTTGTTGATGAGTCTGAATCTGACAAAAACGGTAGCAAAAGCAATCAGACTCCACTCTGGGATCAAGATGAGGAAATGGATCCAAATGACTAAGAG
The DNA here is from genome assembly GCA_013389735.1 of Phaseolus lunatus. Lineage (NCBI taxonomy): Eukaryota > Viridiplantae > Streptophyta > Magnoliopsida > Fabales > Fabaceae > Phaseolus > Phaseolus lunatus. The sequence continues at coordinate 14,031,793 of CM023865.1, read as the reverse complement.
GGGATGTCAATACACGGTTATACATCATCCAAATTTTCCATAATTTGTCAGAGGCATAGGTTATAACTTCGTGTCACAGTCTCTATGCTGAGCGTATATGGGTATTCAAATCTATTCTTTCATTAAATTTGGGTTATTTTTCCAAGGACCAAGGGAACATTTTTCTTTTTATTTTTCACTTTATACTTACCACTTCCAGCGGAATTTTTGTTGTAACATACACATTACAAAGAGAAAAAAATATCAGCTTTTGGCTTAATTGGAGCATAACAGATGTAGTTTCGAAGAAGATTTTGTGTCTAGAGTTTTTACTTGTAATGTATGGTTGTAGGCCAATTGTTTGTTTTGTACAATGCTACGTATCTCCACTTTTAATAGATAAAACTTGTCGCGGTTTAGATATTCAATGTAGCTTTCCTACCATTTACATGTATTTGACGTCACAAAAGTCATAAGTAATCTAATTCAATCGAGAGGAATTTATACAGAAGAATACAATTAAATTTGAATTCAAAATATATTCAAGAGAGATGAAAAAGATTGTCCTTAGCATTTAAACTAAATATTAATGATAATATATATTTAAGTTGGTTAAAAACATTATATTGTCACCCCTTTTTACATTATATATCCACCTTTCAAATTTTGACAACATTGTATCCACACTTACCGTTAAGCAAGACCACTGCAATAGTGAACAAACAGGTGTAATTTAAACAAATCTTAAAAAACCATTGTAATTTACTCAAATATTTGAGTGCAGGATAATATTTTACATTGACTTCAAGAACTGAAGAAAACAAATTTAGTTTAATTACTGTGCACGAGTGAAAATAGGAAAAATGATTTATATGGCCTATACTCTTACCTATCCAGGCTATTTCTTTACAGCACACTCATAGTTTCTTCTTCCACCTCCATAAGTGTAACGAAAATTCAAATTGTTCGAACACATGATAAATGTTGAGTTACATAATCTACAAATACAATTTGAATTATATAATTCATAATTTAAAAATATATTTTAGATTGTTTTGAAAATAATTTTAAATTATATAATCATACTATATTTTTGGATGGTGCAATTTGAAAATACATCTTCTCTTATATTCATGAATATATTTCTAGATTATGCATATTGAAATATATTTCTGGTTTTTAGAATATATTTTGAATTATGCAATTTAAAATATATTTTTAAATTACTTAATTTAAAATGTTTTGCCAGTGTGAATAATGTTTTTACAATCTGAAAATCTAAATCATCAATAATTTAGACTTTTCAAACACGTCCATAAAGGTACATGAGAAAATCATAGAAAGACCACTAAATAAATGGTTATACCATTGAACTGGCCTAACTTATTCATAAGTGAACTTATTTACACACATAACACACTATTAAAAGCATAAGTGCTTATGCATAGATGTCCACTTTTTTCATGATAACAATTAAAAAAATTACTATAATAATTATTAAAAATATTATTTATAAGAATGTAGAAAATAATTTTAGAAAAAAAATTTATATTTTGAATGATATTTGAATATTTTATTATTTAAGTAAAAAGAGTATATAACTAGAAAAAATAAGTTATTCAAATTTTATTTTAAAAGAACCATCATTTCTTTAAACTTTCTATTTTACTTTTCCTATGCATTCTCTCTAACTTTTTGAACCTCTTTAAGCGAGTACTTCAAGATGTTCAATTAGAGTTTTAGACAAAATTCATTTTCGCTTCTTCTTCCTTTGAGTCTGTTTTGAAATTGTTAGATTATCTTTTATATAGGTTTTGCATGTGGTGTTTTTAGTTTCAAGATTAGTCTTCGTTAGCTCAGAGTTCTAGTGATATAGTTAGATCATTAATCAGGACTTTGTGGTGCAAGTTAAGTTATCCTTTAATCTTTATAAAATTAAAGCTCTTTGTGAGCCCACCTGCTCAAGCTCAGATAAGGAAAACTAGTTTTATTTTTTTCAATAGAACCTTAGGTTAGAAGATTTAGATGTGGCGGTGACGTGATCACTAGTCTTAAGTTTTCTTGCATAATTTTTTGTTATTAAGTAAAGTAGTGCATTATTGAAATGGTTGATTTTGTGTATTTTGTATAGTATATATTGATATATTGATATGAATGAGTTTTTGTATGTTATATTTGAGATTTAAAAGTGTTGAATGGTTGTATGAATTGACATTATGATTCTATTGAAGTATTAATTTTTTGAATCTAAAGGATTGAAATTGGTTTAGATATAATGAATATATATAGGTTAACATAGTAGTTTAATGAGAATCCCTCGACAACTCTAAGCTATATATGTTATGTGTTATGAATTGTTGATGAAATTCAAGTTTTGTATGAAATTTTGGTGAAAATGTTAAAATATAACAATTTTGTATAGTTTTAAATCTGCATATATCTCGCTCAAGAAAGAAAATTTTCGCTCAAGAGAGAAAATTTCCGCTCAAGCGAGAATAAGGTGAAAAATGGGGTGTGGGTCCAGTTTTGCTCAAGTGAGAGGGGATCTTCGCTTAAAATAGAGTGAAATTTGGGAGCTCTCGGGTCCGTTTTTGCTCACGTAAGAGGATTTTTGCTTAAGCTAAAAAAAAACCTCAAAATTTAAGATTTGTTTTTGTTTTTAATTAAATTTTATGTAAATTTTAATAATATATTTAATTAAAAATGTTTTAGTTTATGTATTTTATGTGATTATTATATAATTTTGGTTTTGATTGAATTTTTAAGTTTTGTTGTGATTTAGTGGTTTGATCAGGTGTGATATGAGATATAAGATATAAAAAATGTGATCGAGACATAGTGTTTTCAAAAAAAATAAATATTGTGCTAAGATTGTTATGATGTGCATTGACTATGGATTCTTATAGTAGGAGGTATCCTCCCTCTATTGATATTAAAATGTAATATATCGATGAAGTTATTTAAGTGGCTAGAGTCGAAAGAGATTCATATGAATGTGTCAGTTGTTTGAAAGATAACTAACTTGACCTATTATATGAGTTAATTATGTAATACTAGGTGATATGATAAAGATTATTATGTACATAGCTGTATGGATTTCATAGTGAGATACTATGATAGGTGCAAATCTTTGAATCTAAGTTAATGCACAAGTATTCCAAAAATAGTTAAGTGTCTGTGTATGTTGATCAATGGAAGTTTGACATGAGAAATATGAATTATGAATCATTATAAACACTTGATTGCTTTGTAATATGTATGAGAATTGATAAATTGATGTTTGATATTTAAAGTGATATTTATATTAAATTTTTTAAAAATAGCTAGTTTACACTAAAAGAAAATCATTTATTAGAAACTAATTTTAGAGACAAAAAATAATTAGTTGTTATATTGACCAAATTAGAGACCATTTTGGAAACTAAAAAAAATTTTGGTTTCTAAATTAGTTTCTATTATTATTAAATGATTTCTAAATTAGTATCTAACTAGCTACCAAAATTTTTGCTACCAAATTTAGAATATAAATAATTGGTTGCTAAAACCTTGATAGCTAATTAGATACCAATTTAGAAACCATTTAATCATAATAGAAACTAATTTAGAAACCAAAAATTTTTTTAGTCTCCAAGATGGTCTCTAATTTGATCATTATAGCAATTAATTATTTTTTGTCTCTAAAATTAATTTCTAATCAAGGATTTTCTTGTAGTGTTATCCTTTTGTTTGTGTGATGTTTTTATTTATTTATTTATTGATGATGATCATATATTTACATTAAAGGAGATGTTGTTTTAGGTGATGAAAATCTACTATGAACGGATGGAAAATTTATGTTTGTTTGATATTTTTTTTTAAGTTAGGTATATGTTAAAATTTATATGAAAATGAATATATTTTAAAATAAGATATAGCTGATGGATATATATATATATATATATATATATATAATATTTAATTAAATATTGTATGTTATTATATTATTTAGACGTGATAAATAGAAATATTATATTATTAAATTTTTTATTAAATAAAAAAAATCCTCTAAACGGCATTTGTAAAAATAAATCAATTTTATTAACTTTATAATATTATTGTGGATAGTTTTTTATTGATAGTAAAATTAATGCAGGAAAGTCAATTGAATTTAAAAGCGAAAAAAAGAGACATTTACAAAACATGAGAAGTAAAATTGTAAGGGAATTTTTATAAATTTTTAAAATATAAAATCCTTTTATTAATAATATAAATTTAGTATAATTTATCCCAATAACAATAACAATGTAATAATATAATTAATAATGATGTTTTAACGCCATTCAGGCATAGATTTTATATTTAAAACAAAGTGCACCTTTAAATTAGACCTTCACACATGTCAATCAAAATTTAAAAAATCCATATATAGATAAATAAATTCGATTCAAATTTTATAATTACTAACTAAACTTAATTAATCCTCCTTAAGTTATTAATTGATTATTTTCACTTTTCAAGAGTAAAATTGGGCCAGGGCTGTAGTGGAGGTCCAAACCCCTTTGGGTCCATAAATTGGTTCAACCCTACACTTTTGCCACCTACACTGCTCTGCTCTCCTCCTTGGAAGTGTCGTGTTTCTCAACTTCAGCCTCGTCAAGAAGAAGGGTTCGATTGGGTCCTGTAGCTGTTCCTTCTCTGTTTCTGGTATGACATTCATCGAATTATTCCTGTCTTTCTGAATTTATATATGTCACATGCCTCTATCGATTTGGGTGGCCCAATGTACAATTAGGGTTTTGACTTTGATTCCTTCACTGAGTTTTGATTTTTTTTTATTTTTTTCATGTCGTGCACGACATGGCTGTTGTGGGCATATTCTGAAGACTTTGCTCAATAGTTAGGTTTTAATCTCGAATTATCCTTTTTTCACTTTTCTTCTTTGTAGTAGTTTCTTGGAGTTATCTTACAGGAAGTTAGCTTACTCCAAATTAGCTGATTAGATTGCCAAGGTTGTAATTCACTGGGGGCGAAATCTTTATTAGTGGTTCAAGAACCTGGTTACCGGTTTCTTCGTTGCAACTTCTGAACTTTAGGTTTGCAATAGTAATTCTAACAAACAATGTTCCTGTTAATGGTTTGTGTACATACGCGTGTGTTTCAGACAGGGAGGGTAGAGAATTGTAGTCCCACTACATTCAGGACAATTAAGCTGATTTAACTAGTATATACCATTACGAAAAGAGGTCATGTTGCGAATTTTTGCCAGGGATGATTTTTCAATGCTGTTAAAAAGAGAGCTGAGTAAGGTTTAAGTCTATGTCGATCTTAATTTGATCTCATGACATCAATGCTTTCTTTATGATAGATGACAAGCGCTTGGACAAATATGAGCTTTGCACTCAAACATAGGGATATAGAAAGGGAATGGGAGAATCGGGGTGGAGTTATGGTTATTTTTTTAAAATTATTGGAGATTCTTGCTCACTCAGAAGATGTATGCCTGCTAAAATACTGGAAAGGATGAGGAGATCCAATTTAGTTTCAATATTGTTATAGCTTTGGAGCATCTTGGAGCAAATGAGCAATGGAGCTTGTGGAGCACGGCTCACCTCAAGGATTGCTCTCTTGGTTTGCTTCATAGTTTTGGTTTTATTTATTTTTGTATAATCATTAGAGTAATAATGATGATAATTAGAAAATTTTAGGTTTTTGCCTAAGGCTTCAAAAAGGTGAGAGAAATCCCCCTCTTTACTGATGAGCTTCAAATTTTGTTTGTGGACAGACTGTATAACATATCAAACATGAGTGGTCGCTTTTCTCGCACAATTTACGTAGGCAACCTGCCTTCTGACATAAGAGAGTCAGAAATTGAAGATCTATTCTACAAGGTTGGATTTTTACTTTTCCTGTGCAATATATTTGTTACATCCAGTAGATCATATTTTATGCATGTTCAGTTTGGTTGGTCTCCTGATTTTTTCTATATTTAAGACTCATTATCTGAAATCTACCTCAAGTGCTTTTGAAAAGTTTTCAATGTGAATTTCCTTACTAGAACCTTTTTGGTACTCACACACTTAAAAAAAAAGTGAAATCAATTTAGGGATTATTTTAACTGATGAATAACTAGTATGGAGTATTACTCTTATTTTGACTTGTGAGCAAGGATAAATAATGTTTGACCTGCATACTTGTGTATTTTCTTGTCATGGACCTTGTTTACCTTTGATTGTTTATATTTACCATACCTACATTACACTTGCATCCTCCATTCGTAGCAATCACATGTTTGTTCATTTCAATGTAAGTTATAGTTAAGGTCTGATAAGGGGGGTTAGTTTTGTACTAATGTAGTTGTGTTGCAATGGTATTCCCACTACAGTATGGCCGAGTAATGGACATTGAATTGAAGATTCCTCCCCGCCCTCCATGTTATTGTTTTGTTGAGGTATTTTTCTTTTCTTTATTTAGTATACTCATTGAAGTATATTTCCTCCCATCCATGTCCTTTTTTTCTCTTTTTCCATTTGATAATTTATTTTTTGTTCGGTTACTAGTTTGATAATGCTCGAGATGCTGAAGATGCGATTCGAGGTAGAGATGGATACAACTTTGATGGTTGTCGGTTAAGGGTAAGGAGCTCTTCCAACTTTTGGCTTTTGAGGTAAATTTCTCTATAACGGTATGTCTCATGCGTTCTGGTTGCAGGTGGAGCTTGCCCATGGAGGTAGAGGACCATCATCCAGTGATCGACGTGGTTATGGTGGAAGTGGGGGTGGGGGTGGGGGTGGGGCTAGTGGGGGTCGTTTTGGCATCTCACGCCATTCTGAATTTCGAGGTATGTCCATTGTGCTTTTAGCAAAATCTTGTTATTATGGAGAAGGATAGGGAGCAATGCTACATATTTTTCTTCAGACTGCGAACACATCCATTTAGCTATCCCTTGTTTGTTTGTGTATCTTTTTTAATTATATTAATTTTTCAGTCTTTATGCTTAGAATGTTGGTGCTCAGGTTTATGGATTTTTCATTCTGAGAAACATGTTTTGTTTGTCTTCCCTTTTCTTTTTTATGGTTCATAATTTATATGAAATAGTTGTTTCATGTGTATTTATATAAATCAACTGTAGTTGAACTTTCATATTTTTGCACACACCATTGAGCTTAAGTTTTTATTTTCGTCTGCAGTTATTGTTCGTGGACTCCCATCTTCTGCATCCTGGCAAGATTTGAAGGTATCATAATCTTCATGCTTGTAAACTTTACTACTCAAATTGTTCTTACCTCACTATGTTATGATATTTGGTTTCAGGATCATATGCGAAAAGCTGGTGATGTTTGTTTTGCTGAGGTTTCCCGTGATAGTGAAGGTACACCTTCATCTCGTTTTTTGTTTTCTTGCCTTAAATTACTTATTACATGATACAATTATAAATAATATTTGTTTGTTAAAGCAGCTGTGATCTTCCTCTTCTGTATGAAAATTAAAATATTATAAGATCCCAGGGGTTTGAACGTCATAATCTTGAACCATATATAAAAACAATCTGAATATTAATGCATTGCTGGTTCTGATGTTTTAATTTAATATGATTGAAGAAATGGACATGAAAATCTTAATGGGCAAGGACATCCAAATTTGTTGTTCTATGGCTTCTACGGGTGTGCTTTATAATGCTGACAGAGGGCATACGGGACAATATAACATCTATTTCCACTATTAACTTGCAACTCGTTCTAATCAGTGCATATATGTCTTTGTGTGTGTGTATATTATTTTCTGCATTCTTAGCAATTTGGAGTCCACAATTCATAGGCTTAAGGTAATGTTAAATGTACCATGGAGCAGTTGTGAAGGCTTCTAGTTCACTGTGTCCAAGGTTCCCAATGAGGGCTTTAAACAGAGGGAATCTATTGACCTAAACAATAATTGAGGATATAAATTTTACCCTGATGCTACTGAATTTAATTCTTTATTGAATGCATAATACTTGCAAAGGAAATTAAAGTCTAGGTTGAGGATTACCTTTAATTGTAAATCACACACAATAGTGGAACTATTGTTCCAGTGTGTTGTGTCATGATATTGCCACTCCTCTAAGGCCTGTTGCATTCCATTGTGGCTGCTCCTCTATTTGCATCGTTGCCAGATGGGCTGTGACCTCTGGCATTGCTAGACAACCTTTCATCTGTGTTTTCGGCAACTGCTGTGACAGACACAGATTGGGGAGGAGGAGTTGGTGTTTGATGGGAGAAGAGGCCAGGGTTTTTGTTTTTTCTTGGCGATGGGGGGTGATGGATGAATGGAGAAGTGTCTGGGCTATTTTTTCTCTCTTGATGATAGAAGGTGATGGTGGATATTGGGATGAATTTTTCGCATTATAGAATTTTATTCAGTATGAAGTGTGATGAGAACGATCAAGTATGTGGCTGTATAATTTCAGATTACCTTGCATAATTCAACTTGTATAGTTCTATGTTGGAGTTATATAAAGTTGGTAAATTACAATTTTTAGGGTTGAATGTTTGCAGTTGAGGGCGATGAACACTTGATATCCTTTTGTATTAATTAATGCATCACTGGCGTAATATTAATAGACATCAAGCATCCCTGATAATCTATTATATTAAGGCTTTATTGCACAAAGCTGCCTACGTTTTGAGCAGATAATTTATCAACTTTGCTTTGGTGAATAAAATCTATGAAATTGAGTATTTAATACAGATTTAACTATTATCATGGAAGAGGAACAGCCTTCTGGAGATAATTTTGAGCTAGTGTCTCAACTTTTACATAAGCCTTTTGTGTGATATCAAATGGTTTACTTGTACCTTTCTACTCTACAAATGCATTCCAATTCTGACACTTCAATTTTAAAAATTTAGTTTTAGTGTATATCACTCATACTATTGTTCTCTGTTTAGGCACTTTTGGCATTGTTGATTACACTAATTATGACGACATGAAGTATGCTGTAAGTTCTTCATCTTGTTGAATGATACCAAAATTACTGATATACTATTCTATCTGTTTTCTAACGCACACCTTTACAGATTCGGAAACTGGATGACACTGAGTTTAGAAATCCTTGGGCAAGAGCCTATATTCGGGTAATTTCCAAAACTCAAGCAGCTTTTCTACATGCTTATAGATCTTGCACACTTCTTTTGCCTCTTTTTTCCCTATAAAATGGTTTTTGTACCTCATACACATGAGGGTGCTGGATTATTCAATGGTTTGAGATTTTGGGAAAAGTGATTTGTGGAGTATTATCCTTTAAGAAAAAATAGTGGACAAAAAATTACTGGTGTCTGTGCAGGTGAGAAAGTACGAGGGTAGTCGTTCTAGGAGCCGCAGCAGAAGCCCCAGCAGGAGTAGAAGTCCGAAAAGGGTCAGAAGGTGTGTGCTCTTTGTTAATGTTCATTGCCAAATAGCTTTTAGACATTACTTTTACTCATGAAAAACCTGTTGTTTCAATCTACAGTAGATCTTTGGAGCGTTCTGTGTCTAGGTCACGATCTAGATCACGATCAGCATCACCAATCAAATCTTCAAGGTACGTAAAACATACTATATTGAGTAAATGGTTTGCAATACCTTCTATATGCGCCTGAGTTGTCATTGAATTATGCAGGCCAAGATCACGCTCACGGTCTGGATCTCCTCGCCAGGTATATATGGTTTTAAAAATTGAATGATTTAGAATCATGATAATATTTTTGTTGCGAACTAGGAAGTGTTCTGATGAACCCTTATGTATTTGAGGATTTAGCTTGGTTTATCAAATAAATATGTATTCAGAAATTTCTACATCTTGTTTTTTCTTAGTTTAATGAAAAACAATTTAAGCCAAACGCTGAATTTTTTAACCACAAAGGGTCGTGACAATGAATAGTTTTGTAACAAGAATGTGTAGTAAATCACACAAGTTTTGGTTATTCCGACTTGTTTGAGTTTTCGTGATTAATCTGTGTTAATTGACAGCATTGAACTTTGTTTTTTGTAGGTGCTTTCAGGTAGTGGATGAATTTCTGAAAAGACGCCGGTGGTTCTCTGGAGATATTGTCCCGATCTAGGCAGTATCAGAATTATATTTAAGTTGAACTAAATTGTTCTAAGGGCAAACTTTTGATGTACCTAGGCTGTTTTCTTGGTAAACGTTTACCAGTTCGGTTATTGTGTTGTTTCATTTAAACAAAAATGTTCGATATTAGCGGTTGCGTTGTACCTTTTAAAGTTTCTATGACAATTATTAACATTCGCGAATTGTAATTTCATTGAGACCACCTGGCTCTTCAACGGTGAGTTTGATACCTTATAAAGACTGGATGAAACACACCAGAAATGAGAGTTTAAAAAGTAGGGCCTAACTATTATTGTTTCCCACAAAACAGAGAATAGAGTTGTAAAAGCTCACATTTGCCGTACAACATAATAAGTTATTTTAAAATGAAGTTAAAATAATGTGGTAGTCCTATATTTGATTATGATCACTCAGTCGATTGATGGGGTTGTTTAAATTTCTCAGGTTACTTTTTGTAAACTAATAACACTGAAGTTATTCCATAAAATTGAACCGAATATTGAATAAATTTTCGTAACTTATTTTAATATTGCAATTATTCAATTTCTTTTATTTTCTGAAGTAAATTATGTTGAATAAAGTCACTTTGATGATTTCTAGATCTGTCATGAAGAATTTGCTCTGTTGTAAGTAGATTTTGAGTTGTAAATTTGTATCTCATTCAAGTTTATATTATTTGAAATCTCTTTTTGAAAGTTTTGTTTTTAAAATTTGTCTTAATTTTTTTTATAGTTTTTTAAGTACATCTTAATTTTAGTTAGTTGATTTGAATTTTAAATCAGCTGAAATAACTCTTATTTAAGTTTGATGACTACAATTTTTTTTAACAAATTGTCGTGTTAGGATTGTAAAACACTTAGATTTTTAAAAGGATTTAAAAAGATTTTTTTTATCTTTTACTGTTAAGTAAAATTAATAAGTTATTTTGATAAATGAACAAACTGCTTTAAACATATTTTATTAGATGATCAAATTGATTTAATCATCTTTTAAGTTTATATAAAAATTACTTTTTGATCATTTTAATAATTAAGAAAAAAGTTTACAGAATATGTTTTTTTTTTCAAGATAGAAAATCAAAGAGCTTTAGAATCATTTTTTAAATTTTGGATCATTGCTATGGTGTGAAGTAGGATTATGGGTTATTCTTTTCTACTATTCTTTATTGTGTAAAGTCCAGGTGTATTCTAAATTCACTCTTTTATATTGTTTTGTGTTGTAAATAAGTTTCAGATAATGTTATGAAATCTATGTTTTTGTTGAGAGTATTGTGTGTTCTTGAAGGGTTCAATATTCTTGGCTATTTTGTAATCTGATTTTGATTGCATTAGTGAATTTTCAGTGGTGTGTTCAGGACTAGATGTACCTTTTGATTAAGAGTGAATCATTATAATTTCTTTGTGTGAATTCTCTCTTCCTTACTCTAATAATTTATGATATGTTTTGTTATTTATATTCTGTGCATAAAACAATCAGTTGATTTCTAAAAATAACAGGTTTAAATTTTGATTACAAAATTGTTAATCTTTTAATAACCAGTTGAGCATGTTAATTAATTGATTGGTTTAATTGATTTTTTCAATCTAACACCAATCTTTGCGAAAATAATTCACCCCCTCTTGTTTCAAGTCATATATTCAAACAAATTATACCTATTTGTCACAATTTAACTTCAGTATAAATGGTATGTAATAAATACTACCGGAAAGAAGAAAAACAAAAAAATGTGAATTGGTGCCTGATTGGGAAAATCAAAATTAAAATTTAATATCAACGGGGAAGTTTAGATTATTAGAATTTTTGTTTTTTATTTTTAATTAAATTAATATGTAAAATTATATTGGAATTTGAAGGATTGTAAGCATATGGATATATTTTTGTTGATTGATATATGTTTAACGTGTTTGGAGTGTGCGATCCTTGGCATATATTGTGACATATATTGCCTCAACCATAATTTCAAAAAAATATTAATCCAAAAAAATAGTTGATGAGGATTTCACACGAATTGTTTCAAGTATCTTTGTGTATTTCTTTGGGATGTCACAATGTTGACAATGGTAATATACCATTGTACATAAACATGTAAGGTGTCTTTGAAATCATCCAAGATAATCAAATGTTGATAATTTGCAGTCATTTAGGTAAGTACATTTTAAATCTTTACATGAACTAATGTTTTATGAGATCATTCATTGTCAAATTGATATTTATATTAACAATGTAGGTATATAAACATAGACAATGTTGATATTTATAATTTTCTTGAGTTAAAATTTATATAGAAGTTTGGGAATAAAAAAATGAAATATTAGACTTATATTCAGATTCATGAATCTCAAAAGAAGATTTACATGGCCCATTTTATTAACAGGTAAATAAAACTTGTTATCTTTAGATGTTACATAATTCAAAAGAACATAACTAATCAATTGGCTATTTTAGGTCGTATTCATGCTTATTTGTCCAATGGATAATACTGTTATGTGGTTTTGTTCACTGCATAGAAAACCCAATACAAATATGAAGTTTGTGGTATAGGGGTATGCTTTAATTAAGGAATAATATATTATTGTAGTTTATATAATTTATTAATTGTAAATTACTAATGACCTTTCTTTTTAGTGTAATTAATGTATGTAATGTGTTAGATGGTAGATCAACTTCATCATCACATAATTTGTGTTGGATTTATCTAAGGTTTTTTAGTTCTTCATTGAAACTATTAAATTTTAGATTTTAGATTTTTAGTTTTTCAATAAATTAACTTTGTTCAATTTCATATAATATATATGTCATGCATTAGATGTGGACCATAGTCCGTGCCAATATTATTGATTATTAAAAGCAGGTATTAAAACACTTTAAATATTCTAAAATTGCTAATTCGAGATTTTATATGTCATTATGAAGACTTTTTTTTTTGTTTTATAGGTTTTTACAGATAACAAATAATTGGGTATAAACACAATAGAAGAAATTCATCATGAATGAGCAAAATACTTTATACGCATAAGAAGTAAGAACATGTTATGATTTAGAATTGTGCAAAGACATTGTGTTTTTGTATTGCTAGGTTAGTAGTTGATTATGTTATGCTTGACTTTATTTTTCTAAGTATTGTTTTGGAAAAAAATTGTTATTCCTAAGATTGGATAAATATAGAATATTATGTTTTCCTGGCAATCTGGTATATATGTTTACAAATTATAGGTGGGAGAAATAATAAAATTAACAAAATATTAAAAAAAGGTCACCTATTATATCAGTTGTTATCGCAACCTTACCAAGCCACAATCAATGTAATAGGTATCTATACTTGTATAGACAAAGTGAACCTAGATAGTACCTGAGATTCATTATAACAATTGTTTGGTCACTTGGTCGCTCCCTTGTACTTTAATGCTTCACTCTTTCATACTTGAAGACTTTTTCTCCTTAGCTCCTTAGCGCTCGGTCAGGAGTAAACCTACAAAAGGTTCTCCAACGATCATGTAACTATTATGTGTTAAAAGAATATATTGTAAAACTGATAAAAGCGTATCTTACTCCATTGTAGAGAACTTATTTATAACATTTAGTAATGGATCATCTGATTGATGGGCTGTATTTGGCATATATTTGCATAAAATCAGTGTTAGCTGATTTCTCGAAGTGTAACCTTGATTTATCGGGAGGTATGTTTGGAGGATATCTTCAATAGATCAGTGTTAGATGATTTTTTGGGGTGTCACCTGAATTTGATGGGGTGTGGTCCTGATTCATAGGTTGTTTCCTTAACTGTTATTTATTATAGTTGTGCTTTTAATGTAGTTGACCAACCAGTCGGTCGGTCGTCGAGGCCGAGGTCGAGGTCGTATCATATTTTTTTTTCTTCTTAAATTGGCTTTTTTAATCATGCTTTCATATCGATCAAAGTGTTTAAATCTTATGTAATATTTGTATACTTAACATCAATTTTGCAACCGTTGTAACATGTGTAACATCCTTACTTTTGAATGACTATATTAATTATTTTATCTTTAACTTCAAATAAAAGTTAAAAAATCTTACGTTTTAACTCTTTATAAATGATTGGTAGATAAAACCTTGATAGCTAATTAGATACCACTTTAGAAACTATTTATTAAATATAGATACTATTTTAGATATCAATAATTTTGTTTAATCTCTAAAGATAATATCTAATTTAATCAATATAACAACTAATTATTTTTTATCTTTAAAATTAATTTCTATCTAATTGTATTTTCATCTTTTTTGTATTAGATGCTTTAAAGAAAACTTTTGATCTAAAGGTTTCAATGTGTCTTCATCTTTGAAATCACTCTATATCTATAAATCTTCAGTCAATAAGGTTTGATATTGCATTCCCCACTGGCTGCATAAATCATGTCTTGTAGCTTCTTCTTTTTCCCATTAAACACTCTAAAAGGAAACTTTGAATTTTAATTCCTTTGTGCCTCTCACGTACTATAAGCAATTTCTAGAAATATTATGAATATCAAAATCAATAATAATTAACAATTAAACACATGGTAATCATTGAATCATAATCTTTTAAATCTTAGAACAATAACAACCTTCTATTCTCGAAATTTCACTTGTAATATAAAACTTTCTAATTCTGTATAATTTTTAAATGTTGAAAACAATCCAAATTTAATGAAGATTTATTTCATCAAAATATATTTTTGAAAACATTTTAAGAATGATTTGAATATACCTCTATTTTTTGGAAAAAACATATATTGATTTCTTTTTTATATAAAATAGTTTGTAATTATCATATATAATATATTTCATTCAAAAATCATTAAACCAATCAATATAGATAGTTTTTGAAATGCTCTGTTATACGTTCAAAATACGAAAACTTTCCAAAATTAATCAATCATTTCTTTTGAATGAAAATGTTGATTTGTATGATCAAATGTTCTCAATTGGTGTGCGAAAATAATCAAGCAATGCCAAAAAGCATTCTAAGAGCACCGAGATTTAGTTTAGACACTCCCTAATACATTAAATTGTCTAACACATAGAAGATGAATTGATTGTTTAATATGCAAAAAATGAAGTCACCATCTAACACGTTCATGATGATTGTTTCGTCTAACTCCTCTTATTCTTTAGAGTCATCTAGCATGTTTAGTCTTCAGATACTATCTTACGAGACCGTGTAGCGCGTTCTTGTACTGAGAGACTATATAACGAGTTTATGCACAATTGAACCGTCTAATGTGTCAAAACTCTAATAGTTTGAATTTGCTTCTCTGAACATATGGACCATCTAACAAGCTTATGCTTTGAGAGATCGTCTAATTGTTTCAATATTTCAAAATTGTTTAACAGGTTTAAGCTTAATAAATCGTGTAATGTGTTTTTGTCTAATTCTGCATATACAATAGCTTTGTTAGAGATCTTATCACACATTATAATGTTTGTTATCATCAAAACTCATAAAGTCTCTGATCATGAGATTGTTTAATGGGTGTTAGACTGCCTATTAGGTAGTGGATCGTCTAACATCTTACCATACCTCATCAATATGTCCCTTCCAAAATCTCTTATAACACACTAGAAGTACTCAAGGGGAAGGATTGTTACTAATGGACAAAGATGAAAGGGTGAACTTGACTATTTTTGGAAAGAATAAGAAAAGTCAAGTTAATTATAAGGAGAATGATTCCTCAATCAATTAATCATAAGCTTTTGCTTTTATAAAAATAAAAAAAAGAGACACACAAAAAAGTATTGTATAAAGTTTAAGAATTGATTACGTAATAAAGATAATTAATTTTTTTTTGTTTGTTATAATTCTAATATGGTCAGTATTAATCATAACACATGGTGAATTGATTTTATTCCTACAATTAATGTTTGTAATGTAATACCTTGTAGGGTATACAAAACTTAAAGGAGACCATTGAAAAATGTGCCATTGCACATGGTGAATTGATTTTATTCCTACAATTAATGTTTGTAATGTAATACCTTGTAGGATATACAAAACTTAAGGAGACCAATGAAAAGTGAGTAATGCATGTATTTAGACTATATAACTTCACATATGAAAGTAGTTTGTACATCTAATTTAATTTTATGTGGTCCTTTTATTTTGTATTTATAAAAAAAAAACTTTTTACATTTCTTGTCTTAATAATAACTTAATTTTTTGAAACTAACTCGTTTTTTAATTTTACAAATTCTAATTAAAGTTATGTTGAATGTGATAGCTTGAAACCTCCATGAGTTGGCTTAGTTCTTGATTTGTAGGATGGATTAGCGGAACCAATGAATAATGGAGGTCAAGGAGGAGCTACAAAGAACTCTTGGCTCCTTGGAGTGTCGTGAGGAGTGTGGAAAGTGATAGGTTAGGCCTAATCACTTTAAGAAAATGAGAGAAAGATAAAAAAATGTGTCTACCATAGAGAGAAGAGACAGTGAGAGCTTTGCTTGCAATATGGACAACATAACTCTAATATATTTTATCTAAATTTTCAAGAGCCAAGCACCTGTATTTATAAGTATAGGGTCCGACCAAATTACAAAAGAAATGGTGAGAGATTTAAATTTGAATTAGGCGCCTAAACCAAGTCACATGACAAGTGTGAAGGCAATGTGATCAATGTGCTTAACCTAGGCATGTAAGATTTTATGTGACCGGCATAGGATTTAAGATGAGTCATAATTGAGTCCAATTAAACCCTAGGTAGGTTTAGAAACCCTAATCTATTTAGTGCAAAATACAAGCTAAAATTCTATATTACTTTTTAACAAGGAATTTAAATCCTATTCTAACTTCTACCAAATGGCTCCTTCAACCATGTATAAGAGTATATCTCTGCTTGGGGTACCTGAATCCCACTCTTCTTGTATTCCCTAGTAGTTGGTCCTTTGTTGGGGTCTCTGCCATTAGAATGTACTTTTACATTTTTGACTTAATTATAGTTGAATATTCATTTCCAAATAATGCATAAGAAATTTTTCCAAAAAATTATACATATATATGTCTTTTGTAAAGAGTGGAAAAAAATGAATCCTCATAAGAAAAGTAAGTAATATCCAACATAGAAACCTAATTTCAATTCTTCCTTTTCTTCTTTTTTTTTTCACTTTGTTATGACTAACTTTTTGTCAGGTATACTTAGATAAAATCCAACTTCAATAAGTAGTTAAAGCTTGCAAAATTTTGAGTTAAAACTTCTAAAAAGTTAGAGCGGTCACAAGTCATAATAAGAATAGGAGAGTCTCAATCCCTCAATCTCGAAGTTAGATTAATCATTCCTAACACTATTTTTGAGAGTAGAAACAAGAGTCAATGTTGATGATGATTAAGGATGAGACATATATTCCACATAATTTGAGGGTGATATATATTATGTGAGAGAAAGAGAAATTTATTCACCTTAAATGAAGAATGAATTTTAGTGACCACATGAATATTAAATGCTAAAATCAATTAAGTATATTATTTTAATCCTTAAAATTATAGATTAAGATACTCCACTTGTGAGAGCATTTGAAGAGAAGCATTTAATAAGAAGTTTAATTTACAAGAACCTTAGCTAAAATAAACATAGCATGTAAGCACTTAAATATTATAGAGTTAGGAGGTTCATGAAGTTGTACAGTGCTATCACATAGGCACGTTAGTTGTACGTAATCTACCTAATGGTTAGACTTTAGTTCTTAAAAAAAATTTAGACGTGTCTAAATTATATAATAATATCTTAGGTTTAAATGGACACCTCTTCTACACATGGATTAAAGTTACTAAATAATATCAACAATTTTATAACACTTATTACCATCAAAACTTTGAAGAGTGAGACACTTTGGACTTTTTGATTTGTGTAGTAAATTAAAATACATAACTTGTAAAAGTAAAGATTCACATTTTTCTCATGCTACGACTAGCTTAGTTTTTCCGTCAACCTTTTCAAATTATATCTATTTATATTTTTATACACATGACTACTATTGCAGTTTCTTCAATACACAAGATCAAAATTCTTTTTATATAACTAAAATTTATAATAAATAAATATTATTAAACCTATAAATTCTATATTCTATTTATAATAAGTAATTTATATCATGATGCAAAGTTTTAAAAAATAGTAAAATTTAATTAAAAGTAATTTTAAAGTATAATTCATATGTTAAAAAAATAGGGCAAATTACACCTATGGTGAGATAATGTTAAATAACGTTCACATTTACTTTAGTTATATATATAAGACTTACACTCTTTCTAGTTTTGAATAAAAATTCAGTATATTTTATTTAATAGATGATATTGACCTTTATGTTTTTTTAATAAAATGACACTCATTTTTTATTTTGTTTAAAATAATATAACCACTAGAACTTAAATTAAAAGAGTATAAAAATTAAAATTAAAGTTTAAAATATAAAAATTAAAAAAATATTTTAAAAAATGAAATGATTCCTTTATAGAGAGATTGCTCTTATCTTTCGGTTTTACAAAATCATGTTCACACAGGGTCGGAATGGTAAATTCCTCCTGCACCTCTATATAGTTTCTTCTCGCACCCCTATTTTTAAGAATATCGAAATTGTTTATTTTAAATTTTGTATTATGAAGTCTATAATTACAAATTTTTAAATTTCGAATTATAGAATTCAGAATACAAAATTTACTATCTAAAATACAATTTTATATTATGAATTGTAGAATTTTAAATATATTTTCAAATCTAGAAAATATTTTCCAAACTTTACAATTCAAAAAGGGTAAATTAGACTTTTAGGCATGGAGATGAAAAAGAATGTAAGGAAGTACAGGAAGAAAACATATGTGGGAATTCATATAGTGTTGAACAACTTCCTCTGGATTTAGATTTCCATAACACCTTTCTATTTCTATGTTAAAGCTCTGTAATAGTTTTTAGGCATAACTTTCTAGAATTATTTTTGGATTTTATTTTCTAGAATTCCTTTTTTAGAATGTACTTTTTCTATTATGGATTAGGCTTTCAAGAACATCTTTCCAAAATAGCCTCTCTGATATATCTTTCCGAATTTTATATTTTCAGAATCCCTTTTTCAAAATATATTATTTGTATTTTTTCAGAATGAAATTTAGATTTTCTAATTTTATTCTATAATTCCATTTCCAAAACGTATTTCTCA
The DNA here is from genome assembly GCA_013389735.1 of Phaseolus lunatus. Taxonomy (NCBI): domain Eukaryota; kingdom Viridiplantae; phylum Streptophyta; class Magnoliopsida; order Fabales; family Fabaceae; genus Phaseolus; species Phaseolus lunatus. Next base: position 14,012,592 of record CM023865.1, on the reverse strand, counting down.
ATTCAAAATTTTCAATTCCATAATGCATTGAAATGCGCAGAGACAATTCAGGAATTTCAGAAAATAATAGGATGCAGGCTAGAACTGATTGGGTGCAGAAAGCAAAAGCCACAAAATTAATATAATCCAATGGGCCGGAGAAGACATTTCACAATAAGTAATTCTAATTTTAAAATAAACATCTATCTCCTTATATTATTAATAAATTAACAATTATATTTCTTATTATAATATATTTATACTTATATTAGAATTACATATTCATAAGCTAATAATTTTAATTATATATTTATATAAAGAGAGATATTTATGAATTTATATTAAAATATATGTTTTTAGAAATATAAATTGTAATATTTTATAAGATAAATTATAATTTAGTATGAGTATAATCTTTACGATATTTTCAATCTATAATAATTAAACCACTAAATTTTATTTATAAAAAATATTTATTTTTTATATTTCAATTTTTTTTTAATTTCCGCAAAATTTTATTCAAGTTTTACTTAATATGATATTTTTAGATAAAATAAGATAGTTAGATGTCATTTTATTAAAATAAGGTGAATGTTATCAAAAAATAAAAAAAATGTGATTGTTATTTAATAAAAGTGTAAGGGAGATAAATGTTATTTATTGTTATTGTTATAACATATGTTATCTTTGTGTGTTGTTATTTATTTGAGAAATTGGATATAAGAAAAAGAGTAACATGTACCTATTGTAAAGGAAGACATGAATCCAAGTTTATTGCAAATGTTCTAGGAGTGATTAGGGTGACAATGGAGATGGATTCATCTTGCATTTGATTAGTCAAAAATAGATTAAAATGCACTAAGTCAAATAAGATTTCTTTACTATTTTTCCTAGTTTGTCCAGTATAACTACATATTAATTTGTCCATATGAAAATAAGTTGAAAAGAAAAAATATATATAATGATTAAGAAAAAAATATTATTATTTTACTATTATAATGTAATAAGATAAGAGAATGAGAAAACAACACAAATGGTTAGATGACAATGGACATTTGCATGAGATAACAAACAGGGGACACATGACAACCAACTTGCACATATGAAATTTAAAATTTACCTACAAATTAACCTACACATATGAAAGGAAATTGAAAAACAAAAATATATGGATCAGAGCAAAATCCAACATCCTACAGATTTGATTAAGTGCTTAAACCAACAAGGCATGAAGTTGTGTCTGATAAGATGAAGATTATGTCATACAAGTACATCATCTGATAGACAATGAGAGCACTGAGCAGACTACCAATTGTGTCTGATAGAAGATCGATAGAGATTAGACTATAAGTACACAAAAAAGAAATATATATATATATATATATATATATATATATATATATATAAGATGACTTAAAGTCAGAATATTCCTTAAGCTTAAAGTTTGTCACTCAGATAATATCTTCAACGTCTATCAACTAGAGGGAATGTGTAACAACAAAGCATCATTCAAATATCTCTTTGGGTTCGAGCAAAAGCTACAATTCATTTAATGATTCTCAACATTTAAAGCTCATTAGATGACAACAACAGAAAAAGAAAACCAAGAAAGTTCAAAGCTACTCAATAGTAAGAAAATGGAATGCAATGATTATTGTTTTCAAGCATATATAAAGACATACTTCGAAGATAAGAAGAAGGATACCAACACTCTATGATTTTCAATCCTTTGTGCCCAAAAGCTTTGTAAGAACGTTGTTGTGTTCAAACGAACAAACTAGGAAAGTGAACTTAAATCATTGTATATGTCAAAAGACGCTACCCTATCTAGTGAGCAAAAATGTGATCGTTTGATCACTTAGACATGGTATTTATCTTAAGTTGGGAGTGACTTGTTTAAAGAATACTTAGTTAAGTAAGGTGTGGCTTGTGGTAAATACTTGAATAGTGTTAGTCAGGAGAGGTTGCCAGCCGAAAGAATACTTGAGTTAAACCAGGAATGACTTATGAAAGAATACTTGGGTAAAGCTAGAAGTAAATACTTAAGTGTACTTTACAGTAGTAGTTTGCCTAGTAAAACTTGACTGGTTAGTCAAGAACTGGACGTAGTCTATTGCAACTAATGAATCAGTATAAAATATTATGTAAACTCTCTCTCTCTCTCTTCTCTTCCCTTGTGTTTTGCATGTTATGTCTTTATAACTAACTTAAGAAGGAAGAACCATAAAATTAAGTTTGCGAAAATATCTTATAAGATTGTCTTATCTGAATCAAACTATCAGACAATATTTGCAAAAAACAACAAAAATTTTTAAAAACATAATTCAATCTTCACTTCTTGTGTTCTTCCTATTTTACACAATATGAAATGACTAAAAAAATTATTTTACTATTACAACATAATAAGAAAAGAAAATGAGAAAGCAACACAATGGTTGGATGACATCCCCAAGGACAAATGGACATTTGCATGAGATACTAAACGACACTAGGGATACATGATAACCAACCTAACGAAGGCAATCAACTTTGTGCTAAAAAAGACAACCTTCCAATTTCCTCCTTGGTCATGTCAACATAAACTCGCTACAATAAATTCTCCAGAGATAGAGGTAGGGAGGTGACAACCATGATTATAAATGGTCATGTATACCAAGGCACTAGTGCACAAATAAAAGCAAAAACTCACCTTTGACCATAGGAGCATAAGATTTCTAGTGGATGTGGATTCGTTGTCAGGCTAGATGGAGAGTGATGTGATTGTAACAAGTTTTAAAAACATCATTTGTCATATTTGCATGTGCTTGCTGCATGCAAACACACATCATGATTTTGGGATATACATTGTTCATGTCTACACCTTGGAACACATATCTAAGGTGTATGAAAAATTATTTAAAGAACTTAGGCATAAAGATTAGAGGCCAACTTACATTGGACCAATTTTGTGCCCAAACCTAGAAATGAAAAGAACTTTGAAAGGTCAATCCAAATCAAGTTGGATAAGAATAAAGATGGACATTAGGAAATAACAAAGTCACACTAAAAAAATATTTCTATTGTCACAACTTAGTTGCATAAAAAAAATGTCTCAACATTGCTCAAACATCAATTTCACATGATTAATTGTATTCCATATATTATGTTCACAATTATCCAATAAATAAAATTTTAACTTATGTCTTTCATACAATTATTATTTTTTATTTTAGTAGTTATTACATAATAAATGAATTTTTTTATATGACTATAACGTTTCAAGAATAAATTTTAATTTTTTAATACGAAAATAATTTTACATTCTTCTATTCAGATTAAATCAATATAACTTTTAATAGTACTTTAAAAAATTATTAAATATTATTGGTATGGTATTTTAAAATTCATAATTATAAAAATAAAATTGATTACATATAATGAAAGAACAACAATAAATGTAGCGCTATCTCATGATGAACACTTTCATAATCAACCAATTTTTCTTTTCTTTATGACACACTAATCAACAATTTGTGGCATTTGGTAAAAAATCTAACTACCAACAATATTTCGTAAACAATTTCTGATTTAATGTTGGTTGAATCTAATGTGCTCATTACCTTACATTGCTTTAGGAAAACACACACATCATACTTATATGTTACTAAATTAATTTTAAAATATAAATTAAATTATCTACAAAATTAAAATCATTGCATCAAATTTACCCTCCACCCTAAATAAAGGAAATAACCTTCTTGTTTGCAACATTCGTATTCATAATAGCAATTTTTCATCATAAATAATGAGAGTTATTTTAATTTTTATCTTGATATATTTGCAAATGGTCTAATCAAACAAAATGCGGAAAATGTTCACTTTTAATGTGCTTCTAGTAAATTTTTTAGGATCACATACAATTGTACCTTCATTAATATAAAGGAAAGAGTATGCATTGTTTTTTTTTTACCTTCTGATGGCACAATATTAAAAAAATTGTACTACCATCAACCTAAAATCACATGATAACGTAATTAAGTATGATACTACCAAGATACTGATAGATGTCCATGTTGGACAAATGATTTCTTATAACTCCCAATGTCATTTGAATACCATGATTGAATTATACACCAAATTTCAAAGATTTATGGAAGCAATTATAATGCTTTTAAACCAACTTAATGCAAGTTCTTTCAAAAATTCTAACTCTAAAACTTCCACAAACCCTAACTTCAACACTTCCATTGAAGTAATATTTTACTTCAAATGACTTATCCAACGAGTTATTAATATGAAAAGTATAAATGATTACGATATTACCTACAGATTGTTGTAACCCTAAAACAATGATTATCCAACACCATTGATCTTTCGATAAGTTATGTCGCAAGATCACCACCAAAGTATTATACTCTAGGGACTGTACACAAGTGACAAAAATCAACTATCGATGGTTGATTTGAGTTGTTAACCAAAAAATCATCAATGACTTAGTAGAAATAAAAAATGATGTTAATGTGACACAAATGATAAAGCATTGAATAAAAAGTTGTGTTTTTCATCCAATCGTGGAATGTGAAGAATTATAGGACAACATTGAATTGTTTGTTAAAACCAAAGACTTACACCACCTAATGAAGCTGTTTGTGACTTATAAAACAATACTCACATAAATGAATATGACATATGGAAATCCACATTTGAGTAAACATGCATATTTTCATTTGAATTATACTTTTATTCTTCAATTTCATTTACTTTCATTCCCTGTACTTTTACTTTCAAATAAGTAAAATTTCAATTACTTTTATATAAATATTCAAATCTATTTATATTTAAATGTTACATTATTTAATATTTTGTTATTACCTACTTATAATTACTTATGGATTTAGATTCGTAGGTAATTTAAGATATACATACGGAATTTACCTATGGATTTTTATCTGTAACTACAATCGAGTAACCTATGAATTTTTTCATATATAACAGTGAAGTAGTTTGGTAGAAAAAATTCATAAGTAAAATTCGTATGTAATTGTGACAGGTTGAAATGGAAAATTGTTACTTACGAATATTACCTATAGATTAATCCATAAGTAATATTTATAGATATCAATTTCCTTTCCACTATGCCAAAATTACATATAAATTTTACCTAAAAATTTTTGTCGCCAAACTACTTCAGTGTTACATACGAAAATTTTGTAAATAACTTAAAGTATATTAGTTACATACATTATTATTATTATTAACATTATGATTACTAATAATAATAATAAAATAATATTAATGATAAGAAAAAAATAAAATAATAATAATTATATTTGATCCGGTCGATCAGCTAATCGATGATGTCAGCAGCAGATGACCACGTGGACCATTCACAGGGTGACACGTGGTAGAAGATATCAGGTGAATCAGAGGGGAGATCACTCAGAACGGTGATCGGTGGTCAGTTGCTAAAGTGACCACCACCAGCAGATCAGTGCCTAGATGAGCGCCTGACAGCAGAGCGCGAGAAGTAATGAAGCACCGATCAGTCATCGGTGCAAGGTCATCAGGAAGAAGGGTGATTAACACCTCTTTGTCGAGAAAGAAGTCCTCAATTCGAGCAGAGAGCTCACCAATGAAGTCCTCAGAGGGTAAGAGATGTGGGCGATGATAAGGTGGTGAGATGTCCCTTCAGCGCGTTACTCATGTCCTTATGCGCAAAGCCACGTAGGTCGCCCGGGCCAATGACTTAGTCTCTTCGCTGAAACAAGTTAACAGCTTGAGACTGGGGGGCTTGTGTACCGACCAGTCCTCGGACACCGAGAACAGGTAGTAAAGGGCGAACCACGTCAGATGGGTCCCACAGCATGGGCCAAAGCCACGTGAGGAATGGACCCCATTAGAGGGTTTTCCCAGTGAAGCTACATGCATGGCACGTAAACAGTGAAGGCACTCCCAGAACAGGTGGCCCCAGAGACTAGGTGCACAAGGAGGCACCTAGGTGGTCACCCTGTGAGATCAGAGAAGGAAACCTTATGTGCTAGATTATCCTAAGATTGGGTGATAGCGGCGCAAGGGTACTCCAGTAAGCCCTAAATATGGCTAGTAGTGCAGCGAACCCTAATTAGGGCTAGCGGCGCAGTAAACCCTAGACTATATAAGGGACAGTAAGATACTTCACAAAGGGACGCAGTTTCTAGACCTAAACACACAGAGAGAAACTCAATACACTTGGTGTTCCTTGCCTTACACTGACTTGAGCGTCGGAGTGCAAACGGCCTCTAGGGCGTCCCCTTTCTCTTTTGCAGGTGCAGATTACTTCGAAAGAACCAAGCACATATCAACGTGAGGAAGGAGACGTGTGAGTGTCGTAAGTCAATCGACAGGCGAGTCAACCGGCAAGAACAATATTTGTAAGTAATATAATATTAATAATTTTAATTATAATAATAAAAATATTTTTAATGTTATTAATATTTTTCTTCTTATTATTATGAATAATAATAATAATTATTATTATTATAAATCATAATTATAAAGTCTTGTTAGCGCAGCAATTAAAGATTATGTGTGTACTTATGTGATCTCGGTTCAATTTTCTTCTCTTACAAAATGTTAATAATAATGATAATAAGATTAATTATAACAATATTAATATCTATACGTAATGTTAATAAGATTAGTTGCGAATTTTCTTGTAGTGTTTATATACTTTTAAATAATTTTTTTTTCAAATATTATTAATTAAATTTATTATATTTTATTAAATATATACCAAAATTTATATTTTAAATAAATTTTATTTCTTAAATGTAATTTTATAGCTATATTGTTTATTTCCTACCTCTAGTAATAATTTCAAACTTTTATCAACAAAACTTATAAAATAAAATGCTTTAATGATAACTTAAATTATAATTAATAATATATGAAAATGGTATTCTAAATTTTTTAAAAATTATATTTCTAATTTATTAATTTTTAATATCAATCAATAATAATAACAACAAATTATGTTATAAATTAAATTATATAACACTAATTAAATTTTATATATTATAACTATTTTATTTTATTATTTATATATTTTTATTTAATTCATTATTTAACAACTCAATAAAAAATCATATTAAAATTTGTATTGTTTATTTCAAATTTTCTTAATTTTCTTAATTTTCTTAATTTTCTAAAATATATATAAAAAACTTGAACATAATTCATTTTCTTAACAAACAAATTTGAACCAGTTTTCCACTGGTGAGAGAATGACACTGTTCAAGGTCACACTTCCAGTGTCTTTAACCAAATTTTGAGTATGGATAATAATTGAATCTATTTGAATAGATGAGGTTATTTTTGTAATTTTATAAAGTAGGTTTATAACACAAAATATGTGTAGTAACCTATGTAGCATAGACACGAACACGGACACTGATACGACATGGATATGGACATGGAGATACGTATAATTTTTAAAATGTAGGATATGGGGACACGGATTTATATATTATATAATTATGAATTATATAAATTGACAGAAAAGATTTATGTGCACAAGTATATTTTAGTTTCGTTTTGGAGCAGAAAGATGTTTTTTCATGACTGATGCAAAAGGATTTGTTCCTTATTTTTATAATTATACTAAAAATTTATACAATAAATTTGAGTTTTTGGAAAATTATTATATTTTTTCTTTTTAAAATTGCATTAGAATCGTGTTAGAATAGTTAGAAATCCAACAAATATTTTTTGAATCAGACACTTCACCGATACGTGTCCTATGAGTGTCGTGTCCGACACGTGTATCCGACACGGACACGCTATATTAAAGGAAGTATCCGAACTTCATAGGTAATAACAATAGTTTTGTTTTTCTTTGAAGTGTCACAATCTCAAGAATTTTGTAAAAAACCGTAATTTTTTTAATAGTATCATCTAATGTACAAATCCAAACTTTGTCCAAAAATAGAAAAAATTGGTCATTATTATCAACATTCAAATCAAGACAATTGCTGATAATACATTGAATTTATATAACATGTGGTTTTATAGTATAACAATTATTAATGCTACATTTATAAATTCTATGTAATTTGTAGATGGTTAAAAAAGTTTATTTAAAACACTTTTTAACATTATATGTACATGGCAATCACATTCAACAATTTTTTATTTTTTTATTGATAATAAAAAATAAATAAATAAAAATTATTTTATGGGTAGTTTAACCTTATACAAGAATACAATCTTTAACCTCTCTCATTAGACATAATCACACTCAACAATGACTATTAGTTGAGTTCAATAAGTCATGTTTTTAACCATTCATTTCAATAATTTGTCTATATTTACTTTGGATTTTTTTTTAAAAAATTTTCTGCTCTCTTTTTTGTATTCCTGCCCTTCGATTTGTCAAATTTTTCTTTAACTCACATTTCCCTTTTCTTCTAAGTTCCCTAAATTCCAAAGTTGTTTAATTTTTTTCCATGCAGATCTATTTTATAATTACTTTATTTTCAAGTTTATCAAGCATCTCTACATCTATCACTTTTAAAAAATATTTTTATGTATATTTTGTTAAGTTATGGTTCATATATAATTCTTTTAAATTGATTTCTTCACTATTCATTAGCCATTATCATTCTTGCTTTTATTGACCTTTATAGGTTAACTTACTTAGATTACTTTCACTTCAAAATTCTTTTATTTTATTTGAATCTTTCAAATTAATTCTTAGAAGTTCAATTTTTTTATTAGTCATATAACATGGATGTTTTGTTGTATTTTACTTTGCTAGTTCAATCACGCAATTTTTTTTTATCAATATCATTCGATTTTCTAGTTACAAAGTGGAAATTGATCATTCATATTTGTTTGTATATAAAAATATTAATCAAAATAAACAATTAATATTTAAAATCCTTATACACATAATCTATTGAAAGTTATAGTTACTAGCTTACCAAAACAAAAAGAATATTCTATTTTTATCATTACATTATCCTATGTAAAATCCCATGTGAACTAAAGTCCAAATTTATTCTTAAACCAATATTCTTTGTCAATGCATGTATTACATAATTTCTTTGTGAAATGACATTTCATTTAATGGCGTGACAATAGATTAAAAAAGAAAACGCAAAGTTTAATAGATAATTTTTTCGTAAATATTTATAAAGGAAAACATATTTTTTTTTATATAAAGTTAAAAATAAGTTTTTGAGAATATTAGATGTAAACTTCTACAAATTAACTTTAGTTTATAGAAAACTTTATTTATTTTTTATATAGTAAAGTACAATGACATATCTAGCGTATAAAAAAAAACCTCAAAATATAAAATGGTATACCTTTAACATAGGGGTGGCAAAGCGGGCCAACCCACCCCGTTTAGGCCCGCAAAATGCGGGCCGGGTTGGTCCGCCCCGCAAAAAAAATGCGGGCTGGTTTTCATGGTCCGCCCCGCATGCGGGTTGGCCCGCAGGCCTGCGGGCTGGCCCGTTTTTTTTTTTTTTTTTTTTTTTTAACATGTAGGAGTAGTGGAGCGGTACGAGCAATAACAGTGTGGTAGTAGCGCGTAACAGTTGCAGATGAAATTGCGTGGCGTCACAGCCGAAGCGAGCGGCAGCACTGCAAAGGAAAATGCGTCGTGTGTTGTGTGCGTTTTTTGGAACATCATAGCTGCCTTGTGTTTTGAGTGAAAACCTAATTTTCTTTTACTCAAAGTTATCACTCTTCCACTGGTTGTGTTTTAAGTAAAAACCTAATTTTCTTTCTCTCAAAGTTGTCACTCCTCCACTGGACCTTTGCTACCAAGTTAATTATTATTATTATTTTTTTTTGCGGGCCAGCGAGCCGGCCCGCCTGCCCCGCTGCTGGCCCGCGCGGGCCGCGGGTTATGCGGGGCGGGCCAATGCGGGTCAGCGGGCTGAAAAGATCAGCCCGCCCCGCGTTTTTAACCGCGGGCCGGCCCGTCCGGCCCGCCCGCTTTGCCAGCCCTACTTTAACATTCATCTTTATTCAATTAAATCTAGAAAAACACATAAAATAACCCAACGAAACATCTTATAAACTACTTAATAGTTCTCCATAGTAAAATCTTGTGATTTTGTTATTCTCTTGTTAGATGTATGTAAGAAAGAAGGAAATGGAGCATATGAAATAGAGTTTCATGACTTAGGTGGCTAGAAATTTAGAGGGTTGAAAATTAAATTTCAGATATCTCTGTAAAAATTATTTTCCAATGAATGGAAGAGAGAGCACAATGCCTCCTATTTTTTTAGTTTTAATTATTTAAAGTTGAATTATCATTTTTTATAAATAATTTTTATAGAATAAATCACATATAACTTAATAAGAGAGTCAAAGTTTATACAAATATGATATAAAGTTCATTTATATCATATTTATGCCTACCTTTATTATATATATATATATATATTTATATATATATATATATATATATATATATATATATATATATATACACAAATAAGAGAGTTAAAGTTCATTTATATCATATTTAATTCTAAATATTTACATCAAATTTCGATCATTAATTTTCTATGATGCTTCAAATCAATTCAGATTAAGTACCACCTATCATTAACAATTAATGAAAGAAAAAAATAAATAAAAACGTAAAAAAATATCAAATTTAAAAAATTAAAGATTAAGATTTGATGTAAGTAAACGGATTCTAACCCTATATATGCATATCATCTTACTCACACAATATTTAAAAGGGTTAATCTTTACTTTTTCATTTTTTCTCTCTGAATTTAATGTTTAAATATTATTTATTAATTCATTAAATTGAGAAAAAAAAGAAAAATTAGAATAAGAAATAACATAAAGTTTGCTTGGATACACTTTTTTATAAGAAAATTTATGATAAAAAATCAGAAATAAATGAAATAATTTTTCTAAAAGTTATAATTACCTAATTTGTAAAAATTATCTTATATATATATATATATTTTTTTTTAACTTATAAGTTAATTTTAATTTATGGAAAAACTAGTTTTATTTTCTTTATTGTTTTTTTCTTCTAAAAATCCTTAAAAATAAGTTATCAAGCTTACTCGAAATCTTTCTTTTTCTATCTATCTATTCACTTCATTTTTCATATATTTTTATTTTTGTAGCCATAATTGAAACAAAAAATTAGCACAGTTCCAGAACTTAAATTTCACAATTTACACGTAAACGTTCTACTATTCATTTGTTGGTAAAATGTACATCTTTAATATTAACCAGTGATATTTTATATTTTGTAAATTTTATTCATTCTTTATAATTAAATAAGGAAAAAATAAGTTGAATTCTTTTATGTGTGCATTTTTTTTTATCAACCTTTTCTTTAGACGTAAAAATAAAGTTTTTTTTTTTATCAGCGTGAAAATAAAGTTATATAGCTTACACACATGCAGTATGGAAGAATCCTTTCAAGTGGTTTTTTTTCCTCTCATGTAATCACTGACAAATGAGTTGATGCAAAATTTAGTTCTTAGAGTGTATATAGAATTAAAAAATATTAATTTTAAAAAGAAACTAGTTTATAGAATGAGTTCCTTTTGAATTACTAATATAAAAATAAAAATGATTATACATATTTTATTTTTAACTTTCTATCTTTTACCGTGATATTTTCAAATTAAACACAAAAATAATATTTTGACACCGAAAAAGTAAAAACATTCATTATTAATATATTAGTATTTTAAATTAAAAAAATATAATTAAAATATTAATTTATTGAGTTATTAAATAAGTATAATTATCAACACTCTCTATTAAATAGCATAAGACGAGTATTAAATATACTTATGAATTATTAAATAGCATAATATGAGTATTAAGTATAGTTATGAATAATTCATATGGTATCATTGTGAATAAATTATTTTTAAAAAAGTTTTCTTATAAATTAAAATAGTTATATTATATAATTTTTTAAATTTTTTTTCAATAAAGCATTTTGAAATATAATAGCATATCCAATTTAATTTTTATAAACTACAAATTAAAATTAAAAATTATATATTTATTTAAAATTAGCTCATAAACTAATTTTAATTTTAAAAAAAAAGACTGATTTCAGTGTTTTTTCTTATCTTTCTTTCTTGAAACAAATTCACCTAAAGACATCTTAAGGTTATGAAAATATTAAAAATATTTTTGAATGATAATATATTATAAGTTTTTTGTTATTTAATAAAATTTTAATTTTAATTTTCTTAAGTGCTGATATCGTATATTATATAAAAAAACGTCAAAATCAAACTTAAAAAACCAATACCCTTTTGCATTAAAAAAAAAATCAAAAGATTATTCTATGTTTTACATTGATATTACATTATTAGCCAGGGCTAATTATGTTTAATGGCATTAACATCATCTGGCATGAAAGATAAGTGTGTCATTAATTGATGTATGGAATAACAAATCCGTGGCTTTAGTTTATGAGTATCCTGGCGGATGCATCAGACGCGTGGCGACATGTGTGACTGAATGGGCAGTTGTGGAAAATTAATGAACAAAAAAAAAAACAAACAAAAAAATTGAGTCAAGCTGTTCAATTTTTTCTTTGATGCATTCATCATCACCATCAAGACATCAAGTTGGGACGTTCTTCTCTGCTGCAAGGGTCTAAAAAGTCAGTGCAGTGAAAACGGACGATCCGAAGAATAATACCCTCTCACACCTCTCTATAACATTAATCATCAGTAAGATAAACCTCTATCACCAATTTCTCTCTGTTTCTTTTCTGGGTTTTTAAGGTTGTTTTTTTGTTGTTGTTGTTGTTGTGTCTCAATCTCCAGGATCAGTTTGATCTTATGTCAATGAAGAATTTTTAGGCAAAACCCAGGTTTGTTTTCGTTAGGAATAAGGTTTTCTCATTCTGGGTCTTTTCCTTTTTTAAGGTTTTACTGGTTGATACACAGATTCACGAAAATACCTGAAAGCGGAGAAAAAGACAACGACTTTCATCTCTAGGCAAGTGATTATGGCGGTTGCTGAGAATGTTGGGGCGAAAATCGGTTCTTCGAGTCAGAGTTTGGACAGCGGTGTAGTGTCTGCGGATTCGAGTGAGGTCGAGAAATCGAAAACCAGAAGCGATCAGAATCTGAACAACGGTGTGTTCACCCATCAACAGCATCCAGAGAGAGTTCCGAGTTCTATGACAGTTCCTAACGGAAATTACAGCTACAAGACTCAGATGCACGCAAATGGGGTGAACAACGATGGGTATGGAATGAATGGTGTCATGAGTGGGGAGAATGGGGGTGAGAGTTTCAAGCGTGATATGAGGGATTTGGAAGAGCTTTTGTCAAAGCTGAACCCCATGGCTGAGGAATTTGTGCCCCCATCACTAACCAATACTCATGGCTTTTTAGCTGGACCTAATGCTGGGTTTGGTTACACTAACAATTTTATGCTGCCTAATAACTTTGGCAGTACTAATGGACAAACTAACAATAGAAGGGTATGAGTAAATTGTTTTTTATTTCTATTAGATTATGTTCTTTTCCTTCTAATACTAGGTCCCTGGCATGAATGTTTTACTTTTTTTTTCTTGATACTATAGTATGTGTTACAGAGGAAGAATGGCTATACTCCTGGGAAGCGAAGAGTGAATCATAAAATGGATATGGAGAAAAGAGAAGAGATGATTCGGAGGACCGTTTATGTGTCTGACATTGATCAACTGGTATAAATTTTAGCTCTGTTGTTGATTGTCTTGTTTCAGTTAGCTTGCAATGTTTGCCACGTCTATTAGTGCCAATCATTATTGTTTAGCTTTTTTGTGGATTCTCTTGTTTCAGCTAGTTTGCAACGTGTATTAGTGTTAGTGCCAATTACTATTGTTTAGCTTTTTTGTGGATTCTCTTGTTTCAGCTAGCTTGCAATGTTTGCAAGGTGTATTCATGTGAACCGTGTAGTTTAGAGGTGTTGTGGATTGCTTGCAATGTTTGCCACGTGTATTCATACTAATGATTGTTGTCTAGCTGCGTTGTGGGTTCTCTTGTTTCAACTAGCTAGCAATGTTTGCGGCATGTATTCGTGCTATTGGTTGTTTTTCTCTGTTGGAATACACGCAAATGATTGTGTTTTTGTTGGTGTCTAGGTTACTGAAGAGCAGCTGGCTGCTCTCTTTCTCAACTGTGGCCAGGTAGCATAGTTACAATTTGTTTAGGACACGTGTTTTCTTCTTAATTATGGTGGATTATATTACTAAATTGATACCTTGTTCCTAGTTACAGGTTGTTGATTGCCGAGTATGTGGAGATCCTAATTCTATTCTTCGTTTTGCCTTCATTGAGTTTACTGATGAAGGTAAAATTGTTGCCAAATGTATGTTGCTCGTAAGTTGTGATTGTTATTGATGTTTCACTGTGTAACGTTGTTATGTGCATAGAGGGAGCTAGGGGTGCCTTGAGCTTGTCTGGTACCATGCTTGGATATTACCCGCTGAGAGTGCTGCCTTCAAAAACTGCCATCGCACCTGTGAATCCAACATTTTTGCCTAGGGTAATATTTTTCTGTTCATGATGCCTATTACACATATTAGAAGATGATTGGCCATAGTGAAGTAACATTGCTTGTTACCTTTCTAATGGTGCTGTATTTCTCAGTCTGAAGATGAAAGGGAAATGTGCTCAAGAACAATTTATTGCACAAATATTGACAAGAAGGTACTTTTAGGATTTGACACATTTGTAGAATCTGACTTGAAGGAACTACTTCGTCTCCTCTCATTTCTTTTGCTGCACTTGAATCTCACTATTCCTTAAAAAAATTGTTGTTCCCGCAGCTTACTCAAGCAGATGTCAAACACTTCTTTGAATCTATTTGTGGAGAGGTTTGTAGCTTTTAATGGAACTAAGATTATAGTATTTTTTTTATGGTTAACTGTAAGTGCTACATGAGAAATTTTCCATTATTTTGGTGTATTCGTTTAGGTTGAATACCGTTTGTTGTTGGTTGATGAGTATTTGTAAAATATTTTGTAATATTTTGATTTATTCATCTAGGTTCAACGCTTGAGGCTTCTTGGGGATTACCATCATTCAACTCGAATTGCATTTGTTGAGTTTGCACTGGTAATTGCTTGCTAACTTTTCAAATGTCTTGTTTTCTTGAGTGAACTCTGGTTTACTTAGCTATTTTGTGTATTATCTATTGGAGTGCTATTCTCCAATTCTTGCCCCCTCCCCCAAAAGGAATCCATTATATTTGTACTGCCTGCGGCTACACTTCTGTCAATAGTTGTGATTCATATTTTCATAGTTATAGTAGCTGCACATTGCCTGCTGAAATAGCTCCAAAACAGTCTTTTTGAAGAAAAGAATCAAGAGAAATGTGTGTAAAGGGAGTCGTGAAGATCTTTCTACTTTGTTTAGTAGAGTGCCAGTAAGCTATATCTTTACTTTTTTGTAGAATCACCCAAACATTCTTTTTAAGTGCTGGGTAATTTAGTAAAACATTACCATTTACTAGTGTAAAACGAGAAACTAAAACCAAGAAGTCTCTCTTTTAATTTCATATGTCTGTATTGTTTGTAAAAACAAAAACTGTAGATAAAATTTTGGAGTGACTTCATCTTGCTTTTCATTTACCTCCTCTTCATCCACATATTACAGCTATCGATACAAACTATCACAGTTCCGCAAGATATCCATCTGAACACCAGTTTCTTGTTTGATGTCATATCTCAATGTGTTCTGTGATTGGTCTGTGGTTGATTTGTTCTTGTTGATGATGGGATGATGGCTGATGGCAATACAGTGGTCGGAATTTGTTTGTGTATCACAGTGCAGTTTACCAATTATCTCCTTCAAAGTTCAACTTGGTTGTCGCAGACTGCTGGGTGTGGCCCATACTAGTTTTTTTTTCTTTATTTTACCGAATAATATCTCCCCTTTTAACTAGTTTCTGATTGCTTGCTGATTGTGTCAAACAACGTTATACTGGCTGTGGCTTATAGTTAACTGTAGGAGTTGTAGAAAACATGTCATTTCCTTAAGAATAGTAAACTTATGTTATTTTGTAATGTATAAGACTATAGATAAATAACATTTTCCTCTATATTTAGAGCTATAATTTTAACTTCACTTGTGGGTTTCAACTGACTTGTGTATTATTAATTGAAATGTAATTAAACGTTAGTAACGAACTAATGATTTTTAAGATTATTTTTCTTATCTGTTATCTTATATTTATATATATTTTTCTCCATAAATGTGCATAATAGGTAGGATCTTATGATCTGTGTTATAATCACATTTTAGGTGTTCTCTACTGTTTCTAGATAGGATCTTTATGTTGACAACTTTGGTTTGAAGTCAAGCTACACTGTGATGCCCACACATTAAAAAGGAGAGAGAAGAGTCAGAAGACAAATTAAATTGTTTTTTTTTATGGTGAACTAAATATTAAATTACAACAATACAATATTCACAAATTCAATTCATATAACACCTAAAGGACTTGGCTTTTGTCTACAGAAAACAGTATAGGTTGCATACTTCAAGTTGGAGTATGTTGGCAGCTCTCTTTGAATGTTACTTTGTTTTGTGCAACATTTCGTTTCTTCTATCCTTTAAGCCTTGCCTTTTTCCAATAGCACTTGTTTATTTTCCTAGTTTATATTTTTTAAAAGGAAAAAAAAAACTGTATTAGGAATCACCCTAATCCATGAAATAGTTTTTGAAACAAATAGTGTGGTGAAAATAGATTGCAATAGTGATTTTTTTTTTCAAATAAATAGAAATGGTTGATTAAATCTCAGACTGACTAGTGTGCCTTGTTTTCGCTCCAAATTTTTGGACAATAATATTGTCATAAGGCTTTAGGTGGCTCCCCATTATATTAGAGGAAGGCTGCGCTACTTTTTTTCATCCATGGACTATATATGAGAGAATGATATTCACCTCTATTCATCCATGGAGTGTTAGGATTACTATAATACGGGACTGACAAAGTTCATTAGTTTCTTGCCTCAATAATTACTTGCCATGCGCTGCAGCACTGGGTGGAAATTTCACTTCAATGATTTGGTGTGCATTGAATATAGCTGGTGTTTTAAGGTATGTTATGAGAGGGAACAAAAGGGGCAGTTGATGATGGGTTTTGGGAAGGATAGAAGAGGTAGCTGATGGTCATTGATCATGTACCTAAGTATTTCAAGATTATAAGTCCAAACGGATAGATACAGTTTTTGATGCTTAATTACAGCACATTACACTTAGCATGCTATGCTCCATTATGATGCTTTCATGATCTAGTTGTTAAGAGATACATATCCATTTGCTATTATCATTATGGTGGGGCTCACTTTGAGCCATGAAAGGGCAATGGTACCTGGGCTGGCTCAACAAGGTACAGGTTGTTTTCCGAATCACATGCTGCTGGCTCAGTTTTGAATTAGTGGAGCTATTGAGTTTGACTTGTTTAAATTTAATAATTTAAAATTGGTAAATTTTAAATATTATGAATTTCAGGTTGTATAGATATTTTTCATTTTAGACTTGCAAAATGACTTGTTCTGAACCCCCATGAATCCAATTAAACCTGGTCTTCAATTTGATGGAGCCATTCTCAAACTTTCTGCTGTTTACTCTTAGTAACCAGAGTTGCTTGCTTAATATTTTGGATATGTTGTTTGTCTGATATAGTTGTCCTTTCCATCCATCTTCCACTTCTATTTCGACATCTTCTTTTGGCAATTTTCAAAGTTGTTTTGTTCCTTTTTCCCCTGATTATTTTGTTGAATGCAGAAAAGCTCTTACACAATAAGATGCTACATCTTTTGCCTTTGTAGTGTTTGTAACTCTGTTTCATCCTGCTTTGTTAGTTTCGATTTCTCTCTTTCTGTAAGATGCATCTGTAAAGTTGTTCTTCACTGGTGTGGTCCCAGTAAAATGTTATATTGGACGGGATATTCAATGTTCTTTGTATCTGTGAAATAATGAAATTGATAAAATGTTCTACTTCCAAGAATTATATCTTGTGCTAAAGGCAAGTATTAATAGTTGTCTCCAAGTATGTTTGGGCTAATACTTGCTCTTTTTTGCCTCATTCTTGCAGGCTGAGAGTGCAATTGCTGCTCTGAGCTGTAGTGGTGTGATTTTGGGTTCACTGCCTATAAGGTTAGATAGACAGATTTTCCTTTGATTTCAGCTGTCCTATCCTGAAACCTATGGCAAACTTTTTAATGTTTCTTCAAACATTCTATGTTGAGCAGGGTAAGTCCATCAAAGACACCTGTCCGCCCTCGTGCTCCTCGATCCTCCATTCACTGAATCGTCCTTTTGCATGTTTCTGGGGTTGCTGTTGCTCGGAGATATATTTACATATATACATACATAGAAACAGATATATTCTAAGGTACCTGTGGCCTTTTGTTGATACTTTTGTCCTTGATGAGACTTGCAGTATGGTATCTTTGTTTCTTGTTGGGGTCGTGAATTATGTGTTTAGATGTAGAGTTCGATGGCGTTTTGAGGATCTCCAAGGCTTAATTTATGATGGATTGATCTTGCAAGGAGAAAATTTTATAGTTGGATTTTTCTAACATCTGGAATTTACTAAAAGAAACATCTTAGAAAGAAAGCCTTTGTTTTAGTTAGGTTGTGTTTGTTTTTTATGTTGCATGCACCAAACATCACATCACCTATACCAGCACCTCTACCTCAATAATTTTTAGCCAATAATGAAAGATATATGAGAAGAAGTGTTAGAGTATGTTGCGAACACTAGTGTTGGCTGCTAGTGTTATGTTTCTCTTGCTTGCTAGTGGTTGGTGTTGGTGGAAGCCACCTTACTCATTCTCCCAGTCATCTGTTTTCATAATATTGACCAAACATGTTCCCAATTTTCCGCTACTTTTGTTTCTATATATTTCTCTTTTGGAGAGTGGACTTCGCCTAACTATAACACACTGTTTTCTTATGTATTAAGTGAATTCATTGTTTCAGTTTATTTTGGCATTCACAAAAAGACAGGGTTTAAGTCTTTTAGAAACATCTTAGGGTATTTTTGTTGCAGGGAGCCATAAGTTTTACTCTTATCTTACACAAGGTCCTTTCATTAGAGAACTTGTATTTTATAAGATTCATTTTTGCATTTAACATATTAACATGACGTAAAATTTAAAATTATGGATCTAAATAAGATTTTGGGTTATAAAAGTAAAAAGGTTTTTTTGTCCTATAAGTAATCTTTTTTAATAAATTCAGAGAAAATATTATTAAAATTATTATTAAAGTGGGGTCTGTTAAGATTCTTATGCGATTTTGAAATTAGTGTAGTATAGTTTTTTATTCACTTACGGTGGAGGAGAGGGGAGGGGTACAAGGTGTATTAGATATTTATATAATTTAAATTTTACATTTAGACAATTATTAAATATTCTTTTAGAACTTCTCGAATTAAAAAGAAGTTCATTTTACTTCTTTAAATTTAATAAAGTATAGTTAAGTTTATAAAGTCTAAATTTAAAGAGTTTTTTTAAAAAAATATTTTTGAAATTTAAATTTAATGCTTGGAATTAAAACTATATTGTTTCAGTTTTGAGCATCTAAAATAACCTTTTTGTTTTTGAATCCAAGAGACTAAAATTAGAATTATCATAGATTTTAAGGATTAGTCCTTCGACAATTATTTTATTTTATTTTTATAGTTAGAAAATTATGAAATTAATAAATGGCTTTAGTTTTAAATTCAAAGTACTTATTTCAAGTTTTTATCTTAAAAACAGTTTCTAAGGTTTACAAAATTTATAGCATATAGGCTACATCAGTCTCTTAAAGTAATATTAAATGCCACTTTAATACTATTATAAGTAATAATAGATTATGTTGATGCCGCATTGCACATTACTAGAGAATATTTTTAAACACTTTTCATTTAAAAAAACATTATGTTTATTTATAGTTTTTTAATTATATTATTTTTAGATAGATGAAAGTTTTTTATGGAAAATTAAATAATTTATTTTATTAACTTGAAAATATTTTATATTTGATATATTCATACCATTGAGACATCTTAGTTTTCAAATTAGTGCAAAGTGTCTACAAGAATTGTTGTTTGACTTAAAGGTATTATTTGAAAGGTCTTGAAATTCTGAATTGTTTGTTGACCATTAATAAGACTATTTTTTATTTTTTTGTTATGAAAAATTAAAATCATTTGCCACTTAAACATGAAACTTTTGAATTGTAATTTTGGACATTCGTATACAAGATTATACATTAAAATATAATGAACACTAATCTTGTTCCAAAAAATAAAATAAACCATAGCTTTATTTCTCAAGGGTTGACAAAATTGGTAATCATTATAATGAATAAATAGAAAGTTCACTCCGTGCAACCTATAAAGTCATCATTAATTAATATTAGTTAATTATGCTATCGTAATATGTCATGTAAAGCTACTACTTGTTGACGTTATCCTACGGTAGACTAAAACATTGGGTTTGCTTTTAAATATATAAGGATTCAATAGATATATACTACCAATGAAAAAAATTATACTATAAATTTATTAAAAATTACTTTTGATATATGATTATTAAAATAATTGTCATAAAGTCAATATATTTATCACACATTAGTTTATAATTAGACAAGTAAAGACCACAATATAATTTTGATTTCATATTTGAACTTTTTTAGTTTAATACTTAGAGTATTATTGTTATACTCGATTGATATTTTAGCTAGTTTACAACGGTAATTTGATCAACTGTAAAGTTATGGGATGTCATTGTGATGAATATTTTAACACTTAATAAAAAAATAATGTAAAAAAGGAAAATGAGAAGACTATTTGGTTTAAGATACTTTTAATTAAGATACTTTTAAGAGATTAATGTGAATTTTTTTAAATTGAAGAGATTAGACAAAATTTCAGGTGAAAAATTACATTATATTTTATTCTATTATAAAAAAAGATATTATTGATAAATGTATTATTTTGTAAGAATATATTTTAAAATTTTTTTTTTTAAAATTAGTCATTAAGTTTCTTTCTCTTATGCCAAAATCACGATGGTGAAATGCTTCTCCACAATAGAAAATTAAGGGAGTTGTAAAAGTAACATCAAATGTCTAACCATTTGTTTTTAAAAAATAAAAAAAATTAAGTGTAATTCAATCTCATAAATAAAATTGCTTTGATAATGTTTAGTTTGCAATTATTTATATATATGTACTTTTATATATATATAATAATTTAATTATATATTTTATCGACATAATATATCCAATACATTCTTTTATGTTGAGAATTGGACTATAGATTGTATGTACCAAATTTCGAATATATAAATTGAATTTGAAATTCTCTCAAGCACTTAGTCTAAATATCTGCAAGCTCATAATTGAAATTGACAAATTTTATGCAAATTTCCTTGAGAGCAACTTCTCTCTAATAATGATGTCTATATGTTTAGTTGTCTCATAAAATTCAGGTTTGGAGACAATGTGAATAGTTGTATAATGATCATAATATATGCTATTTTTTAATTTCACAAAATTTCAACTCTTGAACGAATTGTTTTATCCACACAAGTTCACAAGTGATATATTAGGAGGAAGATGATAATAGATGACAAAATAAACTCAACAAACTTGATTGAAATTAACTTTGAATGGTTCTGATACCATCTTAAAAATTATATAAATAATTTTTTATTTAAAAAAATTCATATTAAATTTTACCAAATCAGTTTTATGAGATTGAATTAAACTTAAATTTTATTTACTTAAAATGGTATCATATTAGGTTTGTTGGTTATATTGTATCATATGTTATCAGAATTTTTCCTCTAATCTCACTCAAAATATCTAATTTTCAAGGTGAGAGGATATTTTGAAAATCTCACATTGATTAAAGATATGATTTAATTATAATATATTGGTGAGTGCAAACCTAAAACTACTAGTACATTAAAATAATAGTTTTGAAGTTTTAATTTTTTTAAAAAATACTTAAGGAAAACACTTAGAGTGTTTATCCAACTATCTAGAGAGTGAGCCTAACCATTGTACATCACAAAGATGTTACCCTCCTAACAAGAAAAATTATCTGAACTAGGAGAGAAAACTTAAACAGTATATTCGTCATCAGGCACAATCTTCCCTAGTCATCAAACTCAATGTGATTAATACATCATTGAAATATCAATTATGCATATCTTAGTCAAGAGTGACTATTTGACGAAAAATTAAAGTTAGCTTCCATTTCCTAAAATTCCTTATTCTGATGGAAATTCTACCTTAAACAGGGGAACCACTCCAAAATTTAAGAATTTAGAACAAATTATTCAAACATTACCAAATTTTAGTATGAGCTTAATCAAGTTAAGAGAAACACTTTTCTCAACTGGCTCCATTAAGATTGATGATTAAATCGTAGAAAAAAATAGTGAATGAGAGATTTTTAGAGTAAAAAAGAAGTTACTTTGTTTGAAAGTCTGATCATATAAAAATGTAGCATGACTCCTCAACTAATGCAAGGTGTGATAAGATTTTGAAATAGATGAGTTATGAGAGAGAAATTCAAGAAAGAAAGGACAATGAAGGGGTGTGGGGGGGGGGAGGGGGCTCGAAAATAGTCACTTAAGTCAGGAGTAACTTATGTCAAGAATATAACTGTCATAATAAATCGTCATCAAATTATGTTTTTTCATTAATATAATATAAAAAAAGAAATTAAAGAGATATTCTAGAATAAAACTATATTTATTTTAAATTACAAATTATTCCGATAAAAGTCATCTAAACAAACTAGTATTTGATTTCAAAAGAGAATATTGGAAGCAAATTTTAAAAGAGGGAGAAAAAGGATAGAGATGGAAACTTTGCAAAAGAAGAAAGTAAGAAGAGAAGTGAAGAAAGAAAAGAAAAAGAAAATAGAAAGGAAAAGGAAAGATCAGTTTAGGCCTGCCACGACAAGGGATTATGAAGTTCAATATTATTATTATATTAGGGCGAATAAAATAAGAGAACATCGTAAAAATATCATATAAAGAATTTATAATAATTATTTTAATCTTACCTGAAACAGGACAAGAAGTATAATTAAAATGGCTGCAAAAACATTCATATTCCAACTCAAATTTTTTGTTGTCTTTTAACAACACTTTTTTTTATCCATTTTGTTATATGATTACACGGCACAGTTGACCATTCATTTGAAGAATTCGTATTATATTTGAACGAGTGATTCATAATTGAAGAGCTAAGAATTGAAGGTTCTTGAATTCAAGATTACCATCTTCTGAGGTTTAGGTCTTTGACTATCATTGTTGAACGTTGAATTTTTTTTTTATTCCATTTCAAACTCAACCAAACACCCACCATACTCTAAGTTACAAGAATAAAGTTTATGAGTTTAATGAGACTGCTTTTCTTTATGTTAATTTTCCAGTCTTTATTTTTCAGATTAAATATATTTTTTATTCATGTATTTTTCTTCTTAATACAAACTTTAGATCTTATAAATAGTAAGAAACTATTACAATATTATAACGTCAGTTATAAATTATTATAAAATATTTTGACATCATAACTCACAATGGAAATTCATATAACAAGATACATTTTAATAGTTTACTTACTATAAATATATAAATATATAAGATGTCTAAAGTTTGTATTAGGATAAAAATTAATACCACATTAAAATACATAAAAAAAATATAATTTTATTTTTTCTAAAGCATTTTCCAACCAAAGTTTAAAGACTAAATCCTGTGAGATCCATTTAATGTTCGCTTGATTTTAATATTTTTTATTTTACTATTACATGCATTATTTTCTGAAATAGTTATATTCAGGTGGATAATATGATTATTATAGATAACTTAATTACATTTGTTAAGATTCAGATTTTCTCCTATAACGCGTATCTTTTAATCAATTAGGACAGATATTAATATTATTTACCATATTGTAATTATATCTTTAAGATTCAAATTCAAAAATGGCATTTAATTTTAATAGATTAGCAAAGCTAATGGAATGCAATTTGTATTGGAAAATTATAATTATATTATATAGGTGAATAACAATAAGAGAGAAGGGTAGGAGAGGGAAGAGAAACACATGAGACTCTTTATGCGAATCCTATTTCTATGTGATAGTGATTGGGACTATGTGTGAGGCAATCATAATTTGGAATTGTATGTGATAAAAATTGTAGGTAACAACATTTTCTTTACCAACAAAATGGTGCTGTCGTACTCACCTTTCTCCCTCAGCCTTCCCATTTCAATACATATGCACATCTTCACAAAAATTAAATTTGCATTAACAACATAAAACACAGACTAATTAAAAATAAGTTTAGTTTGTAAAAATATTTCATTATAAATTATAAATCCTAAACCACCCCAAACAATGTTTTAGATTTTTTTTATTGAAATTGAGAGTGACAAGAAAAAAAAGAGAGAATGAGAAGTGAAGTGTATGAATTAAAGAAAGTTAGTAAATTCGAGTAAAAAAATATATAGAAGTTTGTAGATGATTTGATTGATGTGATAAAATAAAATAAAAATAAAAAATAATTAATATAAATAAATAATTTTTAGAAATATAAATTAAAATAAATTTTAAATTAATAAAAAAAAATATAAGATATTAATAAAAATCATATTTAAAATAATAAATTAAAATATTTTTACAAAATATCAAAATTTAAATTATTTTAGTTATTATTTTTATTTTAATTATTCATTTTATTAAATATGTTAATAAAATATTAATAGTTAATAAACAAATTATCATATTATATATATATATATATATATATATATATATATATATGTGGTTCAATTACTTCTAAAGGGCCATTTTTTTTCACAAAATTTCCTTGATTATAAGTGAATTTCTTTTCTCTTTGTTATTGCGAAAAAATTTTAAACAGATAAAAATATCTCATTTTTCATGTTTTTAATATTTTATTACCTCCATTTTCAAGAAATTTAGTCAAAATACCTAGCTTTAACAATATAATCAAAATTAAATCCATAAATTATAATTTAATTATCAAGATAGAAAAGTACATATATGTATCTCTAACCTTTACATTGGCGTGTGTTTCAAAGAATAATTGAATTTGCATATCATAATTTATAAGATACCCCTATCTTATGTGGGTAAGATCGTCAAAAATGGATCTCAACATCTGATCACCACGAGTTTGATCCGAGTTGATGTTTAAAAAAAAATTAAATTTCGCAATGGATCAAAATTTAAGACTTGACTCTTACAATGCTGTCCATTCAAACTGAACTTGTGGTGGGATGAATTTCCCATCAACCCAAAGAAAAATAACTATTACTTTTGAATGACTAAATGAAGTAAACTTTGTTGTGTTTGAGTAGAATATGTGCTTGTATTACAGGATTCTATACTTAAAAATATATGGCAAAGTTGGAACATGGCTTATATGTTGATTTGGAAGAAAAAAAAATCTTCAAAGTATACACTACTTTCTTTTTAAAGTTTTATTGATTGAAAATGATTATTAGCTCTTCTACCTAAGGTGTAATGAAGTTATGAAAAAAGAAATGAGGTTTGAAGGAAAGAATTTAGAGAGAGGAAAAAAAAAATTAAGAGAGATAAAGAAATAGGAAAATTATTTAGAAGGGATGTGATCTTGCACATTATGTGTAATATCATTAGCAACTATAAAAGTTTAATTATTAAAATATAGATGTGTACTGGTTTCATTCATATCTTTGATGAAAATTCTATTAAATCGAACACTTATCACTAGTAAATCATTAGAGTATAACTTTGTCTACTTAAGAATATAACAAGTTAAATATCATGATTTAATTGTGATTTGATTCACTTATTTATATCATGGGACAATTAGTGCAATCAACAACAATCTTCTCTCAACAATCATTACA
Organism: Phaseolus lunatus; assembly: GCA_013389735.1. Taxonomy (NCBI): domain Eukaryota; kingdom Viridiplantae; phylum Streptophyta; class Magnoliopsida; order Fabales; family Fabaceae; genus Phaseolus; species Phaseolus lunatus. The sequence goes on along the minus strand of CM023865.1, from coordinate 13,986,701 downwards.
TTGGAAATTGAACTTGTTTTACATGTTCTTAAGTAGAAAAAGTTGTGTTCTCATGATAAGCTAAAATTTTTTGCTTAGTAATAAATCTTTGATCTAACAATTGTTATAAGAGTCTGAGTTACGAATTCATTGAAAGTCTTTCTTTAACATTCAAGGTTTTTAGCTAATTTTGGTAATTTGTTCATATTAGAGCCTTTTAATCTTATCTTTTATGAATGTGAAACTTTAATAAGCTCTTGGGTGAGGAAGGTCTAGATTGACCTGATGATGAATCTTTATCTAGTTAAAGACCAAACACTTGGGTTGTCTAACTATAAGTTTGATTGTGTTAGACATTTACGATCAAGAAAGATGATTGCTTGACAATCATCTCTTCTTTGCAGATGATCTCTTGATATGTTGGACCGTTTAACTTCATATAGAAAGAATGTCTATCAATTTTTGTTAATAATCTCTTGATATATTAGACCGTTTAACTTTGTATAGAAAAAACATCTATCAATTTATGGATCAAGCACTTATTATTAATTTATAATCATAAATAAATTCTTAGCAATTGATTATCCTGCTAGAGATTGAAATTGTGATTTAGACTTTAATAACAATTATTGGATCAAGTGTTTAAGTAGAAAATTATAACTAATGATAAAGATAATTTTTTCTATTTTGAAACGAACAACTCAAATATTACGGTTTAAGTGTAACTTAATTCATATAACTTTTAATACAATTAATATAAATTATAATAATTTAAATACATACATATAACACATTTATTTAATTATGATCAAGACTTTATATTTGACATAAGATTCATCATATAATTATTCTGTTATTATGGTTTCTACTTTATATTTTTTTTCAATATTCAACCAGATCTTTGTTATTTAATTTTTTTCTGATATAATTTATTAAATTTTTTAAAATTATATAATTTAATTTTAATTTATATAAGATTGTTTGTGAAGAAATTCATTCAAAAAGATCTCTCTCTCTTTGTGAAACAAATTTGAAAGAGATAAGTGTGCAAAATAAACCCCACAAATAACCTTTCCACATTCTTTTAGGAGTTTATATGCTTATATATACGTTTAAAAGAGTTATGTCTCAAATTATTAATGATATTTTTTAAATAATATATAAAATTAATAAATAACATAATTAATAAAATATATGAAATATGAAATATTTAATATATATTGATTGTTTGGACATGGTAGCGGGGACAAGGTTTACATTCCCAACCCGCTTTTGAAACTTACAAGAACTGGAATTAATTGCAGTCAAATTAAAATTTTCCCTTTAAAATAGGACGAAATTTAAAAAGTGCCATAAATTAACATGTTATCTGTGTCAATATTCACTGATTTATTCAATGAGTGTTTTTTTTATGTATAAGTTTGATTACTTACTTTTAACATAATCTTCTCTTTTTATATGTTTTCTTCAATCTACCAAACTTCAAAAGTCTATCATAGTCACAACGTGGATCGCGTGTTTCTTTTTCCAATTAAATTTATCACACCAGAAGTATATAATTTAAATTAATATTGTTTAAACTGATTCCTGAGTTAACGTTCAAACAGAAGAGTAAATTAGGATGCTGAAAAAAATTATTGTATAAAATAATCCCTGAGATAAAAAAATTAATGCTAACCGTTTCATTAACCCGTCTATTCAACCCGGTTGTTTTCATTTCATTATCATTACAAATATTTTTTTACCCCATAATTTGGTCTGACACCTTAATAAAACACCACAATCTTTCAAAAAAGATTTACGTAAATGTTACAAATAGCGGTCTATATATCTTTTATTCTGAAAATTTTATTACAAAAATTCATGTTCATTAAACACAATTTTAATTAATGTCAATTATTTTTAATTAAGGTAAACGACTTTAATGTAAAAAATTTATAAAAATTATGCATGGTGTAAGAACGTTTTTTTTAAAAATCAACAGAGCCGCAGCCCCACACACACAGTGTTTTTTTTTTCTTTCTCTCCCTTTTCTCTTAATTTCTTTTTCCAATCTTCATCTATTTCAGAATCTGATCGAACCGTTGTAATTGGCGAGTTAAGGAACATTTTTACCGATCAGAATTTTAAAAGAATAAGTTCATTTTTACTCTAAAGATCCTTTATTCTCTGTTTTTCGCTATGTTTTAGTCATCAATCTTGGTGGGGTCAGTTGAGAAGATTAATCCTCTCAACTTATTCTAGTATATACTGAATTTCTGTTCTGTTTGGATAACTTGCATTAGGCCCGTAAATCTCGAAGCTTATCCAGACTGTGGGGAATAAAATTTTAAAAGTTGCTTGGAAAACAAACAATTAAGGTAAGGGAAGCTAAATTTAATTTTTTAATAACACCTTAGGCTAGAAGATTCTGGATGTGGAAGGGACCTGGTCCCAATATTAAATTTCTCTTGCAGGGATGTTGTGTGTTTATATTGTATTCTTTGTTTATATATTATTTAAACTTGTAAAAATATTATATTTTGATGGTTTAGTATTTAAATGTTATTTTTTTATATTAAATAAGATTTTAAATATTGTGGATTGTGTTTTGGAATGATACTGTATGATGAAAATGGTATGAAATTGAATTCATACATTTGGGATAATGTATGGACGGATGTTTGTATGTGTATTAAGTATTGATGCCTATGTGGTAACAGAGATCTTCGAGTTTCACTGATGATCTAAGTTACATAGATTAAGATATCAGGTGGTGAGAAGCTGATGCAGGAGTTCATGCACACCGTGACATATGAGATGCACGACTTGAGTTGTATTGAACTTACCTTGACCCTTTTTGTTGGATTCGCTGGTAATCTTTGGATCAGGTGTTAGTCTCTAGTAGGACTTACTTAATACGAGTCTTCCGAAAGATGTTGTTTGTTGAATATCTTGGATGTGTAGATCCATGTGAGATCAACGTGATTGTTTTATGTTGGGTTTTGAAGAAGATTGAATAATTGATAAATTGATCATGTCATTTGATTTTCTCTTTTGATTTAATTGTATATATTATAAAATTTTATTTTCACTAGCTTACCCTTGCTTTTCTTGTTGTGTTTGAACTGCGATGAATGTACTACATACACGAGCAGATGATCATACAGGTGTAGGAGGTCCTTGAAGGTTTTAGGATGTTTTAAACTTTATATTGTAAATGTTTGTATTTTATAAGCCGTAATCTTGTAATATGAATGTTTTGAAATACTCCAAGTTTATATAGTAATACTTGTATTGTAATAATTAGAAATTTTTTTTTTTTTGGATGTTACACATGGTTTTAAAGACATCTTTGTAAATTTTTTATACTAGTTGTTATACTTTCTGACAACTTCAGTTAATTTTTTTTCATATAATTATATTATTTTTACTTAAAAATAATAAATTTGGGTTAAAAATTTGTGGTGAAATAAATTATAAATATTTGATTGATTTACACATAATATAAGTGTGTCAATAATTTTAAAAAATGATAGTTCTAAAATGAAATTATTGTAAACTGACATGTAGGTTTAAGTTTTAGGGTTTAGAATTTATGTTTAGAGTTTGAGTTGGTGATTCATATAGGGTATAAGATTTATGGTCTAAGATTTATGTAGCGTTTATACACTACAAGAAAATTATTAAATAGAAATCAGTTTTAAAGATAAAAAATAATTAGTTGTAATATTGACTAAAGTAGAGATCATTTTAGAGACTAATTTTTTTTTTAGTTTCTATTATTGTTAAATAGTTTCTAAATTGGTATCTAATTAGTTATCAAGGTTTTAACTACCAATTATTTAGATTCTAAATTTGGTAGCAAAAAACTTGGTAGCCAATCAGATACCAATTTAGAAACTATTTAAAAATAATAGAAACTAATTTAGAACTAATAATTTTTTTAGTGTCTAAAATTGTCTCTAATTTACTTTTTGGGGAATATGAGTCGAAGCAATAACAAAAATATTTCTAGTGGAACATCTTTCACAATCCCTTGAGAGATAGTTCACTAAAAGATTGAGGGATAAGTAATTCGACTCATTCACATCCAGATCATGAATGTTAGGAATCCATATTATGCAAGGAGACATTGTTTTTGCTAATTCGAAGTGAAAGGTGATATAAAATCGATCTATTTCTGGCATCATATCCATAGTTAGCATATTCATCATAGTTAGAAACTCTACCTTCATATCAAGGTCACTGTCGATATCATCACTATCATTAATAAAAAAACCCTTAGGCTTGTTATCCAGGAACATAGGAGTTTGTCGCTAGGTATTTGATCAAATAGGATCGTCTAGTTCCTATAGGATTGATACTAGCGATTTCGGCTTCATGCAGGCGAGTTGCAGCCTACAATTCAAACTGAGGATGATTTTTTGGAGTTAGCTCACGGTTACGGAATCGCGATCCTTTGTCATGTCCATTGTAGCACATGTGTCGCTCAAGACATAAGGGGCATGATAACTTGACATCATCCTCTTCCCCCCGCTTATTACCGACAGTCTACTCAGGGTTCTAAACTCAATCTTGACAACTAAACACAAGACAACTAAACACAAAGGTTGTACTCGTTGTGGTCAATATATTAATTAATTATTTTTTATCTTTAAAATTGATTTTTATTTGATAAATATTTTAAAACTTAATGAAGGATAATATGAAAATAGAGTCTCATAATTTTAATTTTCCAAAACCTCATTTATCGCTCCGTTTTTTTAGTAAAACACGTTCATTAGACAAAACACACACATATGCCCCAGATCTTATTTTATCTCGATTTTTAATTATTATAAATAAATTCATTCAAAACAGCCTTTGATGTGTGTGTGTCTATATATATATATATATATATATATATATATATATATATATATATATATATATATATATATATATAACGCAAACTGTTTTAAGAGAGAAAAATCACTAAGCCTGATTATTTTTTTTATTAATATATTTAATAAAACGTATATTATATTCAATATTTGTATAAAATATTATTATGAAAATTGTTTAAATAAAATATAACAAAAAGTCATGTTTATGCTATTGATATGATTAATTATCAGCTCAAATATGTAAGGGAAAACTGACAGACGCACCTTAATTTTAGTGTCAAAGTGGAAAGATAAGGAATATAGAAAGAAAAACTGATCAATATGATAAATGGTTTGAAAAAAAAATATAGACATAAAATAAATAAAATAACTAATAATATTATATGTTGAATCTTGTATTGTTAGGTACTCAATTATTCATTGGTACCGAATGATATAAGAAGGATGTATTAACCAAAAAATGTATTAAATTATATTAAAAATTAAGTAATACGATTATTAATCACAACACACATTTTAATCTAGGTTTAATCGTAAAAGAATTTATTATATCATATCAATGAAATATTTATTTGAGCGTTAAAAAACATTTTCGATTTAGAGTCGAAATTCGAACACTAATAAGAATGAAAAAAATAAAATAGATCACAATTAAAAAAATCAATTATTCAACCAGTGAAAGATAGTCTCTGAACTCTCGTACAATATCAAATCTCATACCTTATAATAAAGCAAAATTAAAATTTTTAGTGTAAAAGTGTTTACTAAAATATATATTAAAAAAAAGCAATTGATAATATTAATGAGCCTAGATATGTAATGTGGTCCAGAAATAATTTACTGGAGAGTTGGATTTGACTTTCGAATACTATTTATAATGTTAGAACATATATATCACTATATTGATAAGGCGATGTATCATAATCAAAATGCAATAAATTTGACAGTTCCATGTGTATGTGTTTGGTCCACTTCCCATACTGCTTCCTGGGATATAACCAATGTATTTCCTACAATCACATTATTTCTGGAGTTAACTTTTAATACTTTAATTTTTAAACTTCACTCGCAAATTAAGGGTTTTTGTAATTTCATTATTCTGAGATTTGACCATTTCTTTTTCTTTTTTATTAGTCATACTTTTCACTTTTTACAACTGAATTTGAATGTGCATTTAAGAAGTATGATATTTTTCAAATATTTAATAACTTTTCCATTGACAATTTTTCTTAATACTTTAGTTTGTCCCTTCCTATTACAAGTGAATAATACTATAAATTTAGTTTTTCTCGGTTTGTTATAACTCCCATTATATTAATTTATACTAGTAAGTATGTAATATAATATAAGGCAAATATATATTATTATACATGTACATATATAGTATATATTATACAACATTAAAACATCACATTTTCTAAAAAATTATATTTATTGAGACTATAGAAAATAAAAACATTTACATGCTATTATCCTATTACCTAGAATATTGTATTGTTGATAAAAAAAACCTAGAATATTGTATATTTTTTATCAAAAAATTATAAATCCTAATCAAAATTTATGTAACTTCACACAAAATATAAAAGAATGAGCAAATTTAAAAAGAACAATCATATATATATAAATACGGGTGAGATATGATGATCCTCAAAATTTTTAGAATTCCATCAATATACTAAGGGAAATTAATGTATGCCATTTAATTTTAATAAATATTAACATATAAAATTAAATATAGTAAAGAATACAAAAAAAAAAAGCTAATGAAAATGTATAGGAGGAGAGAATTAATATATTTTTGTTATATTTCTCTCTTCTCACCTTGATTTCGTTCTTTCTTTAATAAAGTAAAACATAAAAAAAACCATTGTTTCTTCTTATTTATAAACTATCTAGTTCGATTTCTCAAGGAAAACACAAGCTTATTATTTTTATTATTTCTCACTTGTTCTTCCATTTCTGAACAAAAAAATTATCTTGTACCCGAAATATTAATTTCATAGGATAGTACTTCTTATATATGAGCTATTTCTCTTTCACATGCAAAAAGGAATTTTGTTGTACATACGAATAATGTTTAAAATATAAGAATTTGAATAGGTATATTTTTTTTTCAAGTTCGAACAAAAAATCTTATGTTATATGCTCTTTATAAACAGTTTTTAATTGTGACATATTTATTAAATTATGTTTCTTAAAATTTTAAGGGATAACACTATTCATATTGAACCCATATTATCTCATCTGAAGATTGATTTGATTTTTTAATTAAATTTATTATGTTAATAAGATTGATTATAATTTCAATTTGAAAACTAATTATATTAAACTTCGATAATATCTTTTGACATCGACCTATGTCTCAGCCTACCTCGACAATTTCTAGAAAAAAAATATTTATTTCAAGATTTCTGTCCAAATATTTATATCTAATAGTGTCCAAATAAATAATTAAAAAATAATATGAAATTGAGTATTTGATTAAAAATAAGCTTGAATAAGTTATTATGGTAATCGTTAGTGATATAAGCAAAAAGTTTAAAATTTAAAATTGATCTATTTTTTGTAATTTGAAACAAATTGTTTGAATATCTCTATTCAAATACTGTACCTGATATGTTGTCAATTTTTTTTAAAAAATAATGCTGAATTAAGTATTTGTTGCTAACAAGTCTAAAATTGAATTAGATATTATCATAATAGTTAGTCATATAAGTAAGAAATTTAATAATATTTGAAAAAAAGCTAAAAAATATTATTTTTAAGTTAGAGAAACTAAAAAGATTATTTTTAAATTGGAAGAAAAAAGTAATTTTACAGGCATATTTAAATATTTTTTTATAAAACATAACGTTTAAAGAGAAAAAAATAACTAAAAGTTATATAAAATATTTTGAAAAATAAAATTACATTTTTTTAATAAATAAGATATTAAATCTACACAATTATAATAAACAGAACATTGAAATAACTTGACAAATATATCTTGCCCAATGTTTTTTTTCGGTGATAGTTGGGGTTAGTGTACTAATAACACGGATTTTTATCATAAATTATCTCGTGCTTTTAAACTTCTTCTTCATTTTTTATTTTTTAATCATTCAATATATATATATATATATATATATATAATATACACACGGAAGCTTCAACGCAAAGCAGGTTCTCCACCAAACTCAAAGGGCAAATGGACGCATGATAGAGTTGTTAGATGTTCCATGTCGTTATAATAATTTATTACATTAAAAAAATAATAAATATGTTTCTAAAACTAAATTTGGCTAAAATAATTTTTTTTGTTTTCCTTATGTTTATAATAATTCTCATTTTGTTCTTTTATGTTTTAAACTTCCAATTTAGTTTTTTTTTATGTTTATATTACCTAATTTAATTTTATCTTTCCGCAACCTTAAAAATGATAACATGAAAATGTGACGTGGGTGTGTCCACAAGTTGATGATCCACAACCTCTTTTCTGTTTTTTTAAAAAGATTTCAATATAGTTCTTCATAATTTAAATAATTTCAACTTGATTTTTTTTTTTTTGGTTTTAGAATATTCTAATTTGATTATATGTTATTTGAATTATTATTATTATTATTATAATATAACTCAAGATAATAGAAATTTGTAAATAATTTCAAAACTTACAGTATCAACATCCTTAAAACATTTTCTCTAATGATCTTTTTTATAAGTCCATAGAATGATATGTATTCCACATTACCAAAAAGGCTTAAGGTTGTCTTACTGATGAATAATGTTTATAAATTAGTCATTTTCAAGTTAGTTCCATACAATTCCATATTTTGGCTTTCAATTGCGAGCATAAGTAGACATTTCAAACCTTAATACTTAATTTTAGAATAATTTTCCATTTTACATAATCAAAGTCCACAAGATAAGAACCTCTTATATAAAATAAAAAAATACCAATTAAAATTGATGAAAATTTTTTATTTGGGTGATGTTACAAACAGAAAGGACTAAAATGATAATTAAAAAGCATAAAAAATAAATAAAACAAGAATTTAAAAGCACTAAGGATAGAATAATTTAAATTTTGCCAATTATGTATTTACTATTCCTAGTTAAATTATTTAATATTTATTTGGTGTGACATTTTATTTATAATTTTGATAACCAAGTGGAGAAAAATAGACCAAAATGTTGAAAATAAATGTATTTTGACACTAACTTGTTTCTCTCTTATTGTTGGTGTTCATAATCTCTCTTATTTTTCTTCTAAAACCCTCAAATTAACATCACTATGTATAAGATTAAAAAATCTTAGTAGGCTCACCGCAATTTTTCTGTCTTTTAGTGTATGCTATTTTTAATAATTTTATTTCATTTCTTAACAAGACAAATCAAACCATCATTGTTTTACCTAATCGAGTTATGTTAAACATTAATTTTTTTTTACAATTGTAAGAAGATTTTTTTTTTTTTTAAAGTGATAAATAATGATTATTTAAAAATTGTCTATGTATTTGAAAAACATCAAAAGAGATTATCTTCAATTGAAAATGCGTACTAGAAAAGAGTGTGTGATTATGACTTTGATCTTAGACACAATTGCATTAAGTGGATGCTTGTATTCTATAATGATAATGTGTATAATGAATATGCTAATTATGAAAATCCTCTCCATACAAACAAACAATAAATTAGAAGGTAAAAAAAATTTATGTGAACTACTTACTTAAGGAAAATATAATTCAATACAATATGAGAACGATGTGATAGAAAAATCAATGTAAAGGCGAGTGAGATCCACTTGAAAAGATGATGAATTGTATTAAATCACAACATTATAGTTACATACGCAAAGTAAATATCAAAAGATGAAATCACTTCTTGTCCATACAAAATAAATTTAAATCAAATGTCTCAAAGAAATTAATTATCACTAAACATGTTTCTACCATAAAAAAAAATAATAATTCAAATTACATGTCAATAATAAATTAAGACATCATAACAAAAACACAACTAAAAGAACATGAGTTTATACAATTATAAAAACTTACATTGTTATACCTTATGAGTTAAAACAATTATGAAATTTATGATTTCCTTCATGAAAAGAAATAACATGCCTAGCTTACTAAAAAATTAGGAAGGTCATTTAGATGATGTACATGTTTGATAAGAAAATCAATATCACTGAGTACATATTAACTTAGTAGTGTTTCTCAAGTCTATATGTGTGTATGTTGTTACATTGTAAGTCCTCCCTATAAATATGTAATAAAGGAGTATAACGACATTATCTATATTGATTTTAATAACTATGATTGTTCACCATAAATGTTTTGTAAGTATGTCATTTAACACTAACATGAGTAAGTTATTTGACTAGTACATTGAGTTTATTCTTAATGTTTGAATACTATGATAACTTAATTTTTTGTATCTTGATGTGAATATAGATGATAACATGTTTCAATGCATAATTTGTATGAAAACATGTAAGATCATTTTTCGTAACACCAATTAGTTATGACATTGTTATAGGTGCTTGTTATGACCAATATTTTAACATGATAAGTTATTATTAAGCTTGCTATGCCAAATATTTATCATTAAAGGTGTAACAAAAAGCAATAAAGTTATCATTATACGCAATGAGGGTGTGATGACAATGACATCACAAGTAAAATTAATAAAGAAACAACTAAAAACATCACATGTTAAAACAACGAAAGATAATAAACATAAAAGGATTCCTTAGTCTTTATTGTTGGAATAAAATATGTATGAAGTATTTAACCCTTAAGAATTAGGAATGACAATGCAGGCTAGTTCGTTTCGCATTTGACCTACCCAATAAGAAATGCAAGCTGATTTTGTTGGTCCACCTTGCATAAGGGCTAGCCCATGGGCTTGTGGGTAAACTCGCATAAGAAATACTTTTAGAAAAATAATAAAAAAATCAAATATAAATTTTGAATAAATTTATTTATTTATTATTAAATTATTTATTATTTATTTTTCTTATTTAGATGAACTAGAAAAATAGTTTCATAATATTATTCTCATGACACATGCATAATAAAATATGGGTAAAAAAGAATTATTATGGTGTTCTGATTTTCAATGAAATTTGAATTTTAATAGTACTAATAAATTGACCGATAAAATATTTCATTAAATATACACTACAAGAAAATCATTGATTAGAAACCAATTTTAGAGACAAAAAATAATTAATTAGTTGCTATAGTGACCAAATTAGACACCATTTTGCAGACTAAAAAATTTTTTGATTTCTAAATTAGTTTCTATTATTGTTAAATGGTTTCTAAATTGGTATCTAATTAGCTACTAAGATTTTTGCTACCAAATTTAGAATCTAAATAATTGGTAGTTAAAACCTTGGTATCTAATTAGATACCAATTTAGAAATCATTTAACAATAATAAAAACTAATTTAGAAACCATTTTTTTTTTAGTTTAAAAAATGGTTTCTAATTTGGTCACTATAGCAACTAATTATTTTTAGTTTCTAAAATAAGTTTTTATTTAATGATTTTCCTATAGTGATATACATCTTTTAAGGTAATACATGTAAACACATTATTACTATTCTAATTGAAAATTAGTATAAAATAATATCTAATATATATATATATATATATATATGTGTATAATACTATAGTTAAATTTTTTTACAAAAATGAGTTAGGTATGAATATTAGATGGATATTGAAACTTAAACAATCTATACATTTCAAAAGTACTAAAAAAATACTATTAAATATTAAAAAAATCAACAAGTCTTACCAAATTTTGTGAAGGTATTATAAATTGAAATTTTAAGATATGTAAGTTATGCGGGTTGTTGACCCACGTCATACTTGATCCATGTGGTCTAAAAGTTATGCAAGACACATCTAAGCGGACAAATGAGTTAAAATAGTCATCTCACCTTATATTTTTTTCTATCGGGTCACGGACAAACCAACATGACCCGTCCCGAATTATCATCCCTACTAAAAATGTTTTGATAATAATAAAAAAAATTAAAATTTATTCATTTGCTTAAATATTTAAATGTTTTTAGACTAAGTCTCCGCAAAGCATATTCATATAACTTTGTATTTACTTCAATTGTTTTTCATATATATATACACACACGAGAACATCTAAGTATTTATTGATAAAATTATCTAATATTTTTCTAAATAAACATTTAAATTTTTTAATCATCTTGTTGATGTGGGTTTTAAAGTGTCCTAAGTTTTTGTGAAGTGGTATTTGTTTAATCAAATAATATTTAGTTGACAATCATAGTCTCAAGGAATATTTTATGATGACCCTCAATTCACGTTGTACTTTATTCCTTATTTTATACCTTATGAAAAAATGGAGGAAGAAAACAAAAATGTTATTTCAAAGATCCAATTAAGTAATGTTTTTTTTTTTTTTTGCATAATTTTTAATGTATATATAACGAGGATTAAGGTAATTTGTTTAGTGTATAATAATCATAATAGAAAGACAATCTTCCTTAATAATTATGAACTCATCACATAATCAAATGACTTTTTGATGAATTTGCGTTTTTATACTGTGGATATGTTACCTTAAGTTCAAGCTTTCACAAACTTTTGCTGTTGCAAATGTTTTGTTCTTACATTTATTTTATATATATATATATATATATATATATATATATATATATATATATTCTTATTGAATGTTATCTTTGTAAAAATATTCTTCTTGCGATGTGTGCATGGCCTAAAGAGATTGGTATGTATTACCTTGAGCAAATTAGCAACTAGAAATCATCTTGGAGGAAATGATGAAGGTTAGAAAAAATAAAATATAAATTTGTTAGTAACACTTTTTTCTTTTCTTTGACTGAGTTTCTTAAAAGATACTATTCGCGCCTAATTTGTATGTTCATACAAAAAAGTTTTTAAAATACACTAAAACATATCATTTAACAATATTTTTGTTAATTTCTTTATTTTAACGTCAACTTAAGTTTTTTTAGAACGTTCTAAGGGAATACAAGAAAAAATAAAATAAAAAAATATTTTCATTATTTTTTTGGCTTTATCAAGGGTGAAGGTTTTCACTATTTCGATTTTGAATTTGTATTCTACCAAGAAAGAATCACAAGAAAAAACACAAATATCTTGTCCTAAAAAGACAGAAGCTCCTTTAGACAAAATAAAAAAAAAAAAAAAGAGTTAGTTATATTTGATTTCATGGATTTATCATTTAAAATATTTTTTCTTAAAAAATACATTTTACATTGAATTAAAATATTTTTTTAATAAATTATATTATAATAATTTCCATATATCATAAAAACTTGAACATAAACATCACTACTATTAAATCTTAGATCTAACATGTTCATGAAAATCATAGTTAAAGCGTCAAACATTCAATGAAAAATAATAATAATTAAGGATTGCACTTATCCTTCTTAATCATTCTAAAACCTATTAATGAATACTAATTCACTTTTTTACATCTTCATTATCAAATCTACTAACTAATCTTAATTACACAAAATTACTTATAGGTTACCAATAACAAAATATTTCATAGGTAATTTTTGGATGAATTATGTGTTAGTAAGAAATAGAAATTGTGAGTATATTACATATGGGTTACAATTCTTTTCTTTTTTGTAATTTTTTTTAGTTGATTATTTTGTAATTTTCCATTAAGTTATGAGATTTTGATCAATAAAAGTTTTTTTTTTAATTCTTATATGGGCTACAATTCATAGGTAATTTCCACAACCTAGCATCTATGAGAATATACTCACCGCCTTCCATTAGTCAATATTATCTACACACACAATCTATGACCTATCCACGAGTTAACATATGCAAGTAAATTTTCTACTACCATAGATATGTGGATTTTAGAATTCACATAAATACTCACAAATTTAAATATGTAGATACATCACATATACTTCAAAGCCAAACTTTGTGGGTAAACCCACGGATAAATCCTCCAAGTATCCATACTATTATTGTTTGTATTCCTTTGCATCTATACAATGCAATACAACATTCAAACATAATCCAAATCCAACATATATAATCCAAATTAATTTCAAACATAATATTCACTCCACTTACAATATTGATTAAAACAATCAAACATCATCCAATACAATGACCCAATTATAAAACAAAATCCAAAATTATTTTCAAATTCAAATTCAAACATAACATATCATAATTCAAGCCAAACATAATCAAATTCAAACATAACATAATTCAAAATCAAGTTGAAATATAATTCCCCGATACAAATGAACTTAAAACATAATCCAAGATTTAGAACTTCACATTTTGTTGTTGGTTGGGTGGATGTTGCTCATGCTCATTTTCTTGTTGGTTGGGTGGTTGTAGTTGCTCTTGCACTTGTTCAAATTATTGTTGCTTTTCAAATGCTTTTTGTGCATGAAGGCGAAAGAAAGGAAGGATGACACTAACCAATAATTTCAATTGTCTACTAAGTTTCTCATTGTCTTCCCTATACTTCCAAACTTCTTTTAGTTGCATAATGCCTTGAGCATCATGAGAGGAAGTTAAACCTCCATGATGTGTGATACTATTATCAAATTTAGAGTTATGGGCAAGCTCTCCAATCCCATAGATTCAATATTTCTTCTTGCAACATGTAGCAAGAAGACAACTTTTAGTTCTTATTCTGTTTTCCTTTGTAGGATCTATGGGGGATGATTTGGATTATCCAGTACAAGATACAACCTCCGATCTAGCTTGAGAAAATCTAATTTGAAATTCTTCCTTTTATTCATAGATGAAAATTATCTCATATATACACTACGCATATAAAAGTGATACATTTAGACGTTCTGGGTTGCGCCGTAATACATTGATGTATTCAGAAATCTGCATTATTTTCGTTATTTATCATAAAGTCTTTGTGCAATCTACGACTATTTTAGTGTTTATGCATCCTAACTCATGCAGTCAATTGGTATTCTCCTTTTAAAATAGGGGGCATATGAGTTTAAGGGTTAATAGAAGGTGAATTATAAGTTCATAAGAGACTAAAAAGAAAAGAATAAGAGAGAAGATGAGGAAAGTTATCTTGAATAATGGTTAACAAGGAGGATATTTGTGCAGATAATATAATCACCAATTTAATCTCAACAACCAAATGATCCAAAAGTAATTAGGTGTTTTCATTTTCATGTTTTCTACTTCTAAGGCTACCTTTCAAGATACTACTAAATGCTCTAATATGTTGTTGTGCCACATAGTTTTTAGACACATATGCCCCACTATCCAACAAACAATATTTTTCCCTTTATGTATACCAATCCTCAAACAAAGTGAACAACAAAGCAATCAAAAAAGCAAAGCGTGCATCTAGAGTAACATGCCACACTTCTATGACTAATACTACTTGTAATATTAAATATCTATTACATATAACCAGTTGGACTTTTGTGTCTTGTTTTGAGGATGTGTTCCTTTGGAGGATTGATGTAATTGTATATTGATGTGCACTTGTATCTTGTTATGATATGTTAATGTGGCTGATGTTTTGTAATGTCTGTTGGATCCCTAGTTGGTTGGGTGATAAGAAGCTTGTGTTGAGATTCTTTATATAAGGGTTGGGGCACCCTGAAGTGCCTTATTTTATTTTATTTATTCTTTGCTGATAAAAGAAATATAATTTGTACACAAGTTACCATGATTTTGTGTATATCTAAAGTTCATAACACAAATATCTAGTGGACTGACCTATATAAATTCTACATAGTGTTGTGTCACACTTAAGCATTTGAAATTTCAATTTGAATGTATCTAATTCCTTCAATAATTACCAAACTAAAAATTTGATTATTCACGAGTAACTATCACAATAGAAATCTACTATTCATTTTATAATTAACTTGTAAAATTCTTAATTAAGGGGGTAGACATGACATAGGTTTGACTACGATTTTTCTTAAAGATAGGTTTGCATATTTTCTAAAAGATAAGACTCAACCATGACTTACTTACCTCATATAATATTGGCCTAACTTTTTCTAACAATCTGACTTCTTGAAATCCTATTTAAAAGCCTTTTTGTATTGTAGGACCTTTTAAAAGGTTAATAATAAATTATATTAACTATTTCTATAAAAAAAATTACATATATAAAATTTTAAAAGATTTAGGGAGTCAGGAGAAAACTTGCTCTCCTCTATTTAAATTTTTTATGGGTAAATATTTATATATTTATCTAACAAGACAAGTGCATACAAGTACTGTAGAAACATTGTCAAAGATATAAGAGGCTGATACAAATATGAAAAAAAAAAATCTTATTTTGCAAAACATGTTAAAATGAAAATTGTTGTCCATAATTTAAGTTGTACAGGCTAGAACATTATCACTATGATCCACACCTATTAGAATATTGGTCAATATGTTTCAAGTCTAACATTAAGTTATTAATCTCTTGCAACAACTAATTTCCACTTTCATAAATCTTAATGATTTCACATTAAATAAACAATGGTAATGCTTTTTAGAAAAACATATCTTTTCAATAAAAAAAAAGATATTGTCATTCATGTTGTACACAGATTTGTTGTCAACTTTCACTAATTTTTTTTAAAAAATGAATCGTATCTAGTTTAAGACAGAGTATGCATAAAATAGGTTGACTTGTTGGTTGTTTTGTTTTTAACTATGACATATGGTTTCCTTTGTGAGAACACTTCCAACAATAAGATCCTTATTGCCCAGAGCATTATCATCTATCTCCAAAATCATGGATTCTTCTTCCAATGCAAGCATGCGAGGATCTCAAAGGCTTTTGGCGCTCTCACAACACCTTAACCACTATAAGGCCCTTCTTCCTTAAAGATATTACGAAGTAGCACATTGAAGAAAGTGGTGAAAAGGTTGTTTCACAAGTGTGGTTTCCAAAAGCAACAACCCTAGTTGGTCAAACCCTAGAAAATTTTAGACCCAAAAAAGTTGTTGTTTTGATTTGCCTTTTTAAAGGGGATGATGGAGATCTAAGAATCATTTTCACTAAGTGCTCTTCCAAGCTCTCTACTCACTTGAGTTGCAAACACACATATACAAAATACCATAATCATTAATCATATTCATGTAGTAAAACTAAACCCCATATGAGATATTTTTCCTTTCAGTATTTGAATAAAAAACTTGAAAATATGTTATTTAGAAGAAAGTGCAAGGAAGAGAATCTAACCCCGTTAGACCATTCAAAATAATTTCAATATCTTTGACACTAGGGTTTCAATGATGGCCACCTTAAATGTCCCCTTCTGAATCAACATTTGAGTCCTTTGATTCTTCAACTCGCCACTAGTTGAAGTCATGACAACGCAACTATTCGTCAAAGTTTTGATTGAACACTCTCATGAACAGTTGGATGCAAAGCTCTTGTAGATTGTTGACAGGAATGGGTGCTTGATTCAGTGATTGGGGATTTGGATTAGGGAATTTAGAATGAGATTGTGTTTGGATGCAACTATATTTAATGTTTTGCATTAGGGATCAGAAGGTGTTAGGTTTTCCTCAAAAAGCTTTTAAGAAAATGGGAAGGAAAATGTATTGAAAATTTGGGAAAGAAAAAGTATTGGAAATTTGGAAATAAAAAGTGTGGGAATTTGAGATTTCTCTTCATGTAATGTTTTATTTTTAATTCCTTTTAATTTTACCAATGAATTAAATAGTATTACTTATGCATAATGTTTTCTCATCCCTATGATGGTAGGCAATAATTCTTTCTCAATACATTTTTGCACATTCTCTTTTTTTTTTTCTAGTCAATAATAATATTACTTAGATATTTCAAGTAAGCAAAAATTATTTGTTGGTACACTTTTGCACATTCTCTTTTTTTTTTTTACTAGTCAATAATATTACATAAATATTTCAATGAATACAATGAATTTGCATACGAACCTTATCTATAGATATTATCCATGAGAAATTGAGTTTGTTCTTGTATTTAAAACTATAATCTCATAACAAAAATAAAATAAAGCAATACATACACACTAAAATAAAAATTTAAAAAAAATGCAAGAAATAAATAAAACATTCGATAATGTCTTATTAAAAGTCTCTTAATTGACAATACCATACTTAAAAAAAAAATTGTTATTTAATTAATAATAATTAATTTCAAAGAAACTCCATAAAATGAATGTTTGTTATATGTGATAATGTCTTGTACATTATCAATTTCATTACACAATACAAGTTTATGTTAAGCCTTAATAAAACAGAACAAAATTAGTATAAATTCACTAAATTATTTTTTCAAATGAATTTGAATTTAATTTTCTCTTTTAAATATCTTCGATCACTAAATCGGATATTCTAAAAACAAGATAGTAAGTGAACAAATTCTAACAACATGTATTAATGTATTAAAGATGTGACCCTAAATTTAACATAAGATATTATTATATTAACTTATTTAAAAAAACAAGCTAAAAAAATTTAAAATAATTAAATGAAATTCAAATATCATCAAAATAAAATAAAAACTATTAAACCTAAAAAAAATAAGCAAACAACCACTGCCAAAGTTATTATTAATAACACATTCATTTATAATATTGAAAGTACATTTGCTTCATGACTAAAGAATTCTTTTGTGTTGATTTTATTTTTAACACTTTCCCTCATATGTTTGTCTTTGAATTCAATCTTATGTGATAATTAAATTAAGAAATATCATGTCTAAAAAGTTTATTATAATAAAAAGATCATATATATATATAATTAATTAATTGATCAATCCAAAATACACCATTAAATACAGAAAAGTAATTGTACACGTATTGCACGTAATGCATCTACATTATATATAATATAAATATGGGTGTGAATATAGAAATTGTTTTATTCTATCGTCTCATACTTAACTTATTTTATGGTTGGCTCTTTTTTGGCAAACAAAATATATAGATAATAAATTAAGATAATTATATTCTATTTGATCAAATGGATTTATTATTAAAAAAATTATTAGATAAAAATTAATTTTAAAAATTTAAAAAACAATTAGTAAAATTAAATTAAATATTATTTTATAGACTAAAAAATACTAATATTTAAAACATTTTTTTTATTAATAAAAATTTATAAATTAATTTATAAATTAGTATTTAATTAATTAACAAAATTTTAACTATAATTTTATAATATAAAAGTAAGTGGCAACTAAAATCTTATAATTAAAATTTGATAACCCATACTAATTTAAAAACTAGTTTATAAATTTTTATTAATAATAAAAATTATTTTAAATAATAATAATTTTAATAATATATAATTTAATTAATATAATAATAAATTATTTATAATTTTTAAATTAGTTTTGATTTAATGATGTTTTTTATACTAAACAAATTGTTAGTGTAATTATTCACAATTTAAATTATCAAAATTAAAATAATTTTAATTAAAATTAAAGTGTATTCCCTATATGAAAGTTGTTTTTATACATTCCCCTACCTATTATTTTGAATGTGAAGAAAAAAGCAAGATCGTATAGGTATAGATAATGACATTAAAAAATTTGATCATCCTTAATACTTTTCTTAAACAAAAGTGAGTGATTAATTAGATGGTCTTTAATTGTCAAATCGAGGGCATGCGTAGCTTTTGTTGGATTTAACATGCATCCTTGGGGATGCATTGCATGATGTATTACTAAAATTTATATGATATATGTGTTATATATGATATATATTATGTATGACATCTATGAATGGGCAGTTATGGAAATTAACGAAAATTTGGGTCCATTTTTCTTATTTGTTTGATACGTTCATCATCATCAACATCATCATCAAATTGGGACGTTCTTCTGAGGAAGGTCCAAAAAGTCAGTGCAGCGAAAACGGACGATCCGAAGAATACCCTTTTCACCTCTCCCTACAATAATCTTCATCTTCCTCTTCTTCACTGAAATAGTAAGATAAACCTCCTTCCCTTTCACCAATTTCTAGCTTTTTCCTTACATGTATAACATAAATTAACAATTGTTCTCTTCTGGGGTTTTGGAGTAGTTGTACCTGACGATCTTCTCACTTTGATCTTATATCAATGGAAATTTTTTAGAAAGAACTCGGGTATGCTTTCTTATTCAAACGTGTTTTTTTCTGGTTCAATTATTGTTTTTTTTCTTTTACTAATCTATTGGTACAGATTCACAGAATAATCTGATTGCATAGGAACAATAAAGATAACATTTTTTTATCCCTTCACAAGTGATTATGGCCGTTCCTGAGAATGTTGGGGCCAAAATCGGTTCTTCCAGTCAAAATTTGGACAACAGTGTAGTGTCATCGGACTCAGGCGAGGTTGAGCAATCGAAACCCAGAAGCGGGTCCATCAACGGCGATCAGAAGCTGAACAACGGCGTGTTCAACCACCAAGATAGAGTTGCTAGCACTATGTCAATGCCCAATAGCAATTATAACTACAAGGCCCAAATGAGTCAGATGCACGCAAATGGGGTGAGCAATGATGGATATGGGATGGATGAGGAGAATGGGGGTGAGAGTTTCAAGCGTGATATGAGGGATTTGGAAGAGCTCTTGTCAAAGTTGAATCCCATGGCCGAGGAATTTGTGCCCCCTTCACTAACCAATACTATTGGCTACCTACCTGGACCTGGTGCAGGTGCCGGCACCGGGTTTGGTTTCCCTAATAATTTTATACTGCTCAATGGTTATGGTAATACTAACGGTCAAACTAACAGAAGGGTATGAATGAATTGTCTTCATTTCCTTGGTTATTCTATTGCTGATTTTCATTACAATGTTTTCACTCTTCTTAATATGATGCTTATGTGTTCAGAGGAAGAATGGTTATAATCATGGGAAGCGAAGAGTGAATCATAAAATAGATATGGAGAAAAGAGAGGAGATGATTAAGAGGACTGTTTATGTGTCTGACATTGATCAACTGGTACAAAATTTAGCTTTTGTGTGGATTCTCTGGTTTTCTGTTCGATACAATGGCTGCCACGTGTTTTCACTAGAAGACTTATTGTGTGTTGTTGTAATGTAGGTCACTGAAGAGCAGTTGGCAGCACTGTTTCTTAGCTGTGGCCAGGTAGAAACTGTTACTGTTTGTTTTAAATTGGTGTTTTTCTTCTAAATAATTGTTGACCATGTTATTGATTGAATGAACTCGACTCCTGGATATAGGTTGTTGATTGCCGTGTTTGCGGAGATCCTAATTCTATTCTTCGGTTTGCCTTCATCGAGTTTACAGACGAAGGTAACATGACCGGCAAATGTAGACAGTTCATACACTGTGACTATTATTGACATTTCACTATATTAACAGTGTTGTGCCTGCAGAAGGTGCAAGAGCTGCTTTGAGCCTGTCTGGAACTATGCTTGGATATTACCCTTTGCGAGTTCTGCCTTCAAAAACTGCTATTGCACCTGTTAACCCAACATTTTTGCCCAGGGTAATGTTTCTTTGTTGAGATGCCTATTCCATTTAGAAGATGATTGAATAGAGTGGCTGATAATGCTTCTATTCTGACATTCTTGTGCTGCTATATTTCTCAGTCTGAAGATGAAAGGGAGATGTGTTCAAGAACAATTTATTGCACAAATATCGACAAGAAGGTAATTTAGGAACTGACATTTTCTTACTTTTAATCTTGCTGGAGGAAATGCTCGGTGTTTTTACACATCTGTTTTGCCACAATTATTACTCAGATTCTTAAAATTTCCGTTTTTGTTCCCTCTGCAGCTTACTCAAGCCGATGTCAAACACTTCTTTGAATCTATTTGTGGAGAGGTTTGTAGCTTTTCATGGAACTAGGCTTGTCATGTTTATTGTTGGTTGAATTTTAAACATCATGTGATTATATGAGATATTTTCCTATCTTTTTGGTGTATTCATCTTCTGGGTGGGTTCAATGTTTGAGTTTTTGTCATTGGTTAAATTTAATCACCTTGTAAAATGTTTTCCTTCATTTTCATGTGTATCCAGGTTCAACGGTTGAGGCTTCTTGGGGATTACCATCATTCAACTCGAATTGCCTTTGTTGAGTTCACTCTGGTAATTCCTCATTAACTCCCAACCTTGTATTTTTACCTAACTCAACTCTCGTTTACTTAGCTATTCCTGTGTTTTGTATCCTTTTGTGAAGTGATAACCCTCATTGAGTGCTGCTACTGGCCTTGCAATGATCATTTGCAATAATGTTGTCCCTTGCTCTTCCTCAAGCATCTTCAATATGCTTTTGCTGGAGGTTTTTAACCTTTATCATGTCTTAGGTGTTTGATAACAAAAGACATGTTTATCTCCATGTTTATAGGAAATACTGTTTGGAAACTAAAGGGAAGTCAATCCGTCAATGTACACTAACATGGCCTTGTCTGACTACTTTTGTGATTCATGTGGGTGTACTCTTGTTAATAAATGTTTGTAGTGATAGCTTCTCATTCCTCTGTCCAGGACTGTCTTTTCTCCCCGTAAGGAGAATTACCAAAAGAAATAAATCTTGCTGACGACGGCTTGTACTTGAGTTTTTAAACAAGGAAATAAACATGCCCTTTGCTATTGAACACCTAAGATGGAAAGGATTAAAAACCTTGCATGACTACTGGGGTCATTCTTGTGGGTGCACTTATGTCAATAAATGCGTTTGTAGTAATAGGTCCTCATTACTTATTAAAACTGTATTTCTTCTTTTAAGGAGAACAAGAGAACGGGAAGAGAGAAATAAATCTTGCTGACCAAAGCTTTTGCTAGAGATTTTAACCTTTCTGTCTTTTAGGTGTTTGATAGCAAAGAACATTTTTATTTCCTTGTTTGTAGCAAATATTGTTTGGAAATTATAGCAAAGCCAATCTGTCAATATACAACAACTCATGCTTCCATGGTGCACTCGTGTCTGTAAATGCTTTTAGCCCATTACTTACTAAAACCATTTTTTTCCATGTGAGGAGAGCAATCAAAAGATAAGATAGATTACTTACTAAATCTTTCTCCGTCTAAGGAGAATAATCAAAAGAGAAGAGAGAAATGAATATTGCTGATGTTAGCTATTACTGGAGTTTTAAAATCTTTCCCTCCTAACTGTTCAATTGCAAAGGACGTACCTGTCCATCCTAGGCAGGATCTTGATTTTCACTACCTTGGTCGTACCTATTTGTGTGGCAATGATAACTTCAAATGACTTCAGGCTGAGTCCTCTTTGAAAATGTTCAAACTTACTTTTTTCCTCATCCATGGAGAGGAAGCTAGAGAAGGCATGGTGTATTACTCACTTCTATGCAACCATGGAATGTGCGCTGAAATCATCACTATGATATGTACGGGCCTTAGTTCCTTCATAGTAAATTAGTTGTTTGTCTCTGTAAATACCTGTTTTGAGAAGCTGTTTGTTGTTGGAAAATCCACTCCTTTGATACATGCATTGAACATAGCTGGTGCTCTAAAGTGTATTTAGAGCAACAAGAGTGGGTTTGGCAAATTGATGTGTATGGGAAGGTTCTAAGAGGCAGTTGGTTGTCTTTGATCCTGTACTTCAGTATGCTTTTCTCTTTTAGAAGTCCAAATGAATAAATACAGTTTTTGATGCTCGATTACTTATGATGGTTCAATGATCTTGTGGTTAAGAGATACATATCTGTGGAAGCTTTTGCAACTGTAGCTGGTTAAGGATATTGCAAGACATATCTATTTGCTATAATATTTTTTACAGTTGGGGTAACTGTGGTCCATGAAAGGATAGGGGTCTTTAGGCTTGCTAATGTGATTGTTAGGAATATGATGGTGACTTCTAGTTCAACCCATGTTGATTTGTCTTTTATTATATAGTCCATACATCTCCTTCTATGAAACATCTGTGCAGTTGGTTTTGTTCCTAACTGGTGAGATCCTTAACTTCACTCCCCTAGTAAAAATAAAATGCCATAATGCAAGGCTTTTTTCCAAAATTTTAATATTTTCTTTTTTCTTTTAAGAATGACATGTTATGCTTATAAGTATTAAAGTTCTCGTTTCGCAGTTTGTCTTTTCTTTATGGAGATCTGAAAGATTTTATTTTGCCACATTCTTTCAGGCTGAGAGTGCAATTGCTGCTCTAAGCTGTAGTGGGGTGATTCTTGGTTCATTGCCCATAAGGTTGGATTGATATATTTCTCATTGATTTCTACTGTACTAAAACCTTTAGAACTCTTTTAATGCCATTTCACCCATTCTTATGTCTGGTCTGGTATGCAGGGTAAGTCCGTCGAAGACACCAGTTCGATCGCGTGCTCCTCGTCCTTCCATGCACTGAATCAACTTTCCATGTGTTCTGGGGTTGATAGCTGCTCTGAGATATATATTGACATATATACATACATAGAAACAGATATGTTCTAAGGAACATGTGGTATTTAGTTGGTACTTTTGTCCTGGTGTCTTGCAGTATGCTTATCTTTGCTTTTTTCTTTAGCTTGTAGAGTCGGGTCGTACTTGGAGGATCTTGATGGCTTATTATGATGCATCATTATGTGATGTCTTGACATTGCAAGGAGAAAATTTTATGGTAGGATGTTTGACATCTGGAATTTATTTCAAGAAACATGTTACAAAGCTTTCGTTAGTCATGAGGGTGTTTTGTCATGAATATTTGTTCCATCGATCTCGTAGGTACCATATGAACTAGTGGCTCATTCTCTATTAGTCTTACGTGTAGTTTAACATCTAGCTTGTCGGCTACCTCTTGTCTTTAATTTTGTTTGTCATCTTCTCCTTGCCAAACTTATTCTTCTCCCACCAACCCTCCATTTTGGACACACCTTTATTGTTTTCTTAATGCTTCCCAGCCTCAGATATTGAAGTTGGAGGAATGGTCCCATATTGGAGGACCACTGCTATCAATCTTAATATTTTTCTTTATTATTCTTCTTCTACATTTTTAAAATTATAATAAAGTCCTCAAATTTATTAAATAAAATAAATTTGTAAAACTTTGATATTTTTAAATAGTTAATAACTATGTTCGAAATAGTAGGTTAGAAGATGTATTATTAGGATTTATTACATTTATATTCCCAACATCAAAGACTCTCCTATCAAAGTAAGATTTTTTCATATGATGGGTTTTCACAAGTTAGAGTGCGCCCTTGTTCAATCCAAATTTTAGTAGGATAATTTTGAATATTCGTATATGATTCCATTTAAGAATTGAGAAATGTAAGATTTGGTTAGTCTGTCAACGTTAGTATATAGTTAATTAGTATTAAAGAAATATGTAACTATAACTGAAATATATTTTGTAATTTATATTTTATAAAACTAGTATTGATATTTTATATATTAGAAAAAATGTTAGTTATTTATGAAGTTAAGTTGTATTATTAAAATATTTTAAAAAATTTATACTTAAAAAATTATATTTACCGTCTTGGATGATCAACAATATAACAGAAAAATGTGTTTTTTTTAATATAACATAAATCTGATTGTTAAAATGCATTAAATTACATTATAAATATATATGTTTATTATATATATAAATTAATTTGAATTTATATATATATATATATATTAATAATATATTATATATTTTTTATTGATAATATATTACATAACTTTAAACTTAACATATACATATTAAATTAATTTAAATTCATCTAATAAATTATATACTAAATCACAAAATCATGAAATTGTAAATGATATATATAAAAATATATGTTATAATTTTGTATAATATTTATAAATTTACTATATTTAACTATTATATTGGTTATATTTTAATCACGATAAATTTTTGTAATAAATATAAAATTTATGATAATATTTAAAAAATATAAATACAGTTTATAATAAATTAAAATATTATAATATAAATTTATAGTTATTTTAATAAATACAAAATACAAATATATTAATATATATTAATATGATAAAAATAAAAATACAGATATATGTATGTACCTTTCCGCTTATCTATTATTAAAACGCATTGAATTTGAGTTTTTAAACAGGAACAGTGAAAATTCCTTAACAATAAAAGGGAAACAATCACAAATTCTTTTGAAGAGATTTAAATACCTTTTATGGTTTTGATAAATGAGATTCCACCCTACCTTCATTAGATAAACTTTTATTACTTCTATATCTAACTACCATCTACATCTTAATATCCAATTTATTCCAAATAAAACCCTCCAACTTTTAAAGTTATTTTTTATTCCTTTGTAAACCCTATTATTTTTTTTACTTAACTCTTAAAGTTGATTAAAATAATATCATAATGAAAAGTAAAATAATTAAAAATATATAAATTAAGCTCTTCTCTTAATAATAGGAAACTGTATAATAAGTTGAGAGAAGAGGAAGAGAGGCATAAAATATAAAATGGAATTCAAAGGAATATTTCTTGAATTCAAAGGGATGGGAGATTAGGTATTTTCTGAGCCTCGTCACTCTTTTTTTTTTTTTCTTTTAAATGTAAAAGAAAAGTTTCTCTTATAAATTAGTTGTATTACAAAAAATAGTAAAATAATTGTATATTTATTCACTTAATTGTTTATTTTTTTCTTAATAAATCCAAACAAATTCTATTTCTACCAATTTCAATAGTTTAATATTCACTTACTGGAACTAAATTAATCGAATTAAATAGTATTTTTAACATAAAAAAAAATACAGTGAAATATTTACATCTTTTAAAAGACAAAATGTAACCTATTTAACTTTCCTAGTCAATGAACAATAAATTTGGTTAATTAATTTCTTAAACCTTTTCTCTTCTGAAAATTAGAAGGAATAATGAAAGGACAATTCTCTTGGTAAGTTTTATAAAGATATCTCTAAATTATTTATTATTAATGTAACATCCTATTTTATTATATCTAATAACTATAATCTTCATCAAATATCAAAATAAATATATAAATATATGCATCTCTTTCCTATCGTGTTTTAAAATATATCCCTTTTCATAGGAATTTTAAATATCTACATAATATTAAAATAAAATATTTAAAAAAAAAATATTTTCATCTTTCAACTCCTCACTGAGAAAATCTATCCCCTTAACATCATTTGCTCCCGTGTAAATACACGATCATGACAGATTAAAAAAAATAAAACACAATACAAACAACATAGTAAGCTAGCTATTTTTAAAACTTTTAATATAAATATAACTTTAAACATCAACATAAAGTCATCAATTCTCATACATTTTAACAAAACCATCAAGTGTCTATCATCATTCATGATTCATCTTTCTCATGTCAGACTTCTAGTGACTCGTAACACATAGACACTTGACTCTACTTCTGTAAGACTCGTGTATTGAAATTAGCATCCAGAGACCTACAATTTTTATATTACTCAATATCTCAATTAGCAGCCATGCGTATAATCATCTTAATATCTCATCATCTCATATGGTATGACAGGGTAAATTCATGACATGAAAGACCAAATTATATTTCAAACCGCAGACTAAGTTATGTGAATCTCCTTCGACCCTCACCAACTAAATAACTTCATCTATATGATTCCATTATATTAGTAGAGTCAGGATCAACTAATTCACAAATCAATACACCCTAATAACAATATTGACACAATATTTTCTTTCCTAAAAATACTAAATCTTGATCACACTTTCACATCATTTCATACTTAATGTAACACATTAATACAACATTTAATCACATCACATATATGAATTTTCTAAAATAATCCAAATATATCACCAACATTCACTTAAACCCATATAATAAACTAGGCTTTCAAAAGAAAAAAAAAACATTTTTTTACCGGCTTGAGCGAGAATAGGTTTTGCTTGAGTGAAAATCCCTTCGCTTGAGCAAAAATCAACCGAGAGCACCCTGAAATTCATCCCATTTTTGCTTAAGCGAAAATGGGTCTAAAACTCACAGTCTCATCCTAGCTTGAGTGAGAGTTTCAAATTAAAATTGCATAAATCTGCCAAATTTCATATTTTCAACCCAAATCCATCAAACATATAAAACCCAAATTGACAATGCCCTACTCAGAGTTGGATAATTACTCTATCAATCTATAATATCATCTATATATATTCAACATCTCTATATCAAAGTCATTGAGAATAAAAAATCAATACTCAAAATTTCTTAACTTACTATAGCATAAAATACAATTCAACTCATTTATATTACCACTCAAACACTTTTAATTCTCAATCACAAATACTTTCAATAACTTATTCACATCAAAATCAATATATAATATTCAAAATCAACCATTTCAATTAATATACTACGTTACTCTAAAAGAGACAATCCTGTAAGAAAAATTGGAAACGGTGACCACGTGACTCTCACATTCAGATCTTTTAACCTAGGGTTCTATTGAAAAAAACAAAACTAACTTCCCTTACCTGATCTTTTGAGCAGGTATTCACAAAAAGCTTCAAATCTTACAAAAGCTTAAGGATGATCTAACCTGCACCTGAGAGTCCTGATAAAAAATCTAACTACATCACTAGAACTTTGAGCTAACAGAGACTAATCCTGAAGTTAGAAACCTCACATGCAATGTCTATACTGAAACTAAGATTAACAGTTTCAAAACTAACTAAAAGAAAAATGGCAAAAATGAACTTACTCTGTCTAAGATTTTGACCAGGCAGTCTTGTAGAATTTGTTGTTAGGAGTCTAATGACGGACTTCGATCTTTGATCTGGTGAGTGAGGAAGTCAAAATCTTAGAGAAAAGACAGAGAAAAGAAAAAGGAAACTTCTAAAGAGATGGTAGTTCTCTTAAAATGAGACATTTCTTAAAATGAGACATGAATAACTGAATTTTCTATTTATATGCTCTTTTCATTTTAATAATAAAATATTCATGAGTCATTTAAAATATATCACTTCTACTCTAAGGTTATTTTCTAAATCCTTACAACTAATTTCTTAACAAAAATTTCCTTAATTAATCAACAAAATTTCTAAGAAATAATTAATTAATATGATAAATTAATTTATTAATTTTTTTAATATGAGAATAAATGCAGTAAAATATTTTTAATCAATGTAGGAGAATGAATAGTTTCGAAAAAAGCTTATGGCTCTCCTAAGTAAATTTATAAGATCCCTCCAAATAATTTGTTACTTTTTTTACACCCTTTTTATTAGCAATACCATTAAACAATAAATATGGAAAATTAATATCCAATTTTTTTATTTTTCGATAGACTGGGGAAAAGAAGAATGAATAATGAAAACACATCATTACTATCTTTGATAATTTTTATACGATTTTTTCCTAAATGGTTTACTGTATTAAATTTGTTAACAAAAATTGCCCGAATTGTCAATTAATAATAAGGGTTTAATTGACATTCCAAAAAGATTTTATGTTATTTTATAAAAAGAAGTATTGTGGTGTTAACCACGATTTTAAAAAAATTTATGATACTTAATGAAGTTTATCAACATATTGTTTTAAAGGGCAATAAAATATTGTGATATTTAATTGAGATTTTAGGCATACTAAACAAAATTATCTATATCAAAATCATTTGATGGATTGATTTATTAAGTAGATCTTTTGCGACTTTTTATTTATATGCATAAATTCATCGTAATGCTTAAAAATATAATTTATTATTTCTAATTATTTTATTACTGTTTAATAATCGATTAATTAAGTAGTGTCTCCTTATCAATTAATTTTGAATTTAACTCAAATTTTGACATATAATTTGTTCTATTTAAAACATGTATCCTTACTTTAAGATATAATATTTTCACAATGATATTTTCTTATAACGTGGGAAAATGTGAAACTTTACTTAAATAAAGGAAGTTAAAATTTAAACATTGTTCATAATCTTAAATAATATATGTTCTAACAATTAAGTAATGATTTAAATGTTTAAACATAATATAGATCTCAAGCATAAATAAAATATACTTTTTACAACATTAGAATAAATTATGGAATTTTCTACCTATATAATAAAAGAAAATCATAAACTTAAATCATATTCTACCAAAACAAGATGAAGGAGGAAATATCCTAAATGTTAATTCTTATATAGAAGATGGATGTCTCTAAGTGTCATCATATAATTTCCCTGAGAAATTAATTATAAGGTTGAATTTCTTTTTCACCACTAAAGCTCTATTGATTACATTCATAAAAACATTTAAATCAGCCTCAATTAAAAGAAAAACATATCATAAATCGATAATTGAATAAAACAACTTTATAAAATTTCAACAGTGACACATGCGAAAATAAATTAATGTTGTAAATATTAAATACTAATATTATTCTCTTAAATAAAACGTTTCACAAATTTAACCTCCTTCTTTTTCTTCTTCTTGTTATTATTATTATTATTATTATTAATTTTTTTTACTCAATTTCGTAATCTTTAATCAAATATTGAGTGCACTTTAACAGTGACGAAAAACTTGATACCTAATATTTGATATCAATTATACTCTTTTATAAATTTTATTTAATAATAAAATTATTTAGATCCAAATAATTTTTTAATTTATTAAAATAGTATATAACTTAATGGCCTAAACGTGTCTACTACTGCATCACATTACACTCGACTCTACTCATTTACAGAATTAACCACTTTATTGATTAATTATTTTTTATCTCTAAATTAGTTGTTATTAAATAATTCTTTTAGCATTTTTTTTAATTTTTTTGAAATTTTTAGTTAAAATATAGTTGTATTTAAATTTTTAGGTTTTTTATGATTTAGTTAGTAAAAGATGAGGTGGCAGGGTAAAAGATTCCTCTTAATAAACTTAAGGTTTTTCTAGTCAATTCTTTTTTACCCTTATTCGAGTGCATTAATTGCATGTAAATTTTTATCCTTACCATGCTTATCTCTTCTTCTAAAAGATAATCCATGTCATATTCATATATAATTATAAATTCATGTTGGAAGAGATTTTGGTCTTAATTCTGCATGAAATTTGATTGATTGTGTAGAGGGATTATTTCAAAATAATTTAAAAATTTTAAATAAATTCCATAAGCAAGACCTGTGGTTCTTCAATTGACTTATTAGAGAAAAATTTATAAATTCTTTCCAAATCCTTTTGATAAATCATTGATCAATATTAATAAAAATTTGAATTTGATAAGCAATTAATCAGAATGAATCAATTTAGAGTCCTTTAACACAATGACTAGATTTACCTAATTCGACTTTTGAAAGAAAAGAAAAAATATGAAAAATATATAAGTTTATGTTTTGAAAGCCAAATAAAAATGTTTATTCATTATAGCATAAATTTTTACAGTTGTAGGATGTATTAGACAATTTGAACGTCTAGACTCTTACACGACTCACTGAATCTAAAAAAATATTATATTATAAATGTTTAGATGTTAGACAAAGGATAACTGAATTTGAATCTTTCTCTTCATAGCAACTTTTTCCAACATTAGATATTTTAGGGAGGCTGTCTAATGGGTGGGACAGGTTAGACCGTCTAGTCCTTTTTCAGTTAGGCTCTCCAAACTTCAATACATTGTAATTTTTTATTTATATTATCATTAATAAGGTCTATAATATCTACAAATGGTCAAGATCGATATGAGAGCAAAATGTATCTAAAAACCAGATTTAAGCAATGATTTTAATTATGGTACAATTTTATACAGTTATGGGAATCTCATCTAAAACAATGAATTTTACTCTAAGTTATAGTCTAAGAAAGCTATGATAGAAACTCTAAGAGCGAATAGAATTGTATTCATCAATTTCTAATTAAATTAATGACTAACTTTATCATTTTAGAGACTAATAAATTAGTTTCTTAAAATAATTTTTCTTGTAGTGATTTTTCGTTTTTACCAATAACATTGATGCTCCTCACAGTGATACACTTGACTACATAAATTACTTTCTTCATCAAATCTCCAATTTCTTTTTCAGCTTTACTACTTAACTAGAGAAACCTTATAAGGTATCATTGACACTAGCCTCATCCCAATAGTCTTAAAGGAAAAATTCTACTTCTTTCATAGAACGTAACCCTAATACTTCCTTTGGTAACACCTATGTAACTTTCACAATGGACCTCTACTTGAAACCAAATCATGAAACAACTAACTCTAACTTGTAACTTTTTCCATACTGTTCAAATATTCACTCCTTATTCTTCTAATTTGAAGATACCATTTTCTATTGATCACCAACTAAACGAATGCAATTGTCATAAAGTTAGTTGATCACGAAGATGAAATTTAGATTCTTCAAAGGTAAGAATCTCAAATTCATTTGGAATTTGTGTTCACCAACAACAACACAACACCTATAGCATACAAAAATGCTACACCAAAACAAATATTGGTGTAAAACTATTAACCTAAAAGACAACTTCAAAATTTATAAACAAACATGTAATACAATAAAACATATTACACTATAATCAAACATATGTTCAACATCAAATTACACACAATAAAGAAATAATCATTAAAAAATATATCTTTATTATTTTGAACTTTTAGAATTAAGATAGAAAATCGTCTTGATTTAGTTATGAGTGTGCACCCTCACCACTTTATCAAGATTCTTTCTTTCCTAATACCTTTATTACCATTCATATCATCTACAAATACAAACACTTGTTTTTGCATGTGTACATATATCTACTCGTGTACATAATACAATCATCTCATATCACAATACAAAAAAACACTTACAAGAATAAACTGTTGAAATAAATTAGGAAAGTTGTATATAAAAGAAAACATTTTGATGCAATTCAAAGACAATTCAATTCCATCAAACACCAACATACAGAATCTACACAACAAGGATATTTAACAGATAGAGTATTAACTGACACCTTCCAAAAGACCCATATTAAGTATGTCCTACAAAAAACTAACATCTGATTGAATCAAAGACTTAGATTAACAAGTGAACCTAAGAGTAATGGATTACGGTAAGTTCATTACAATCCAAGTCGCACTCACATGTCATGATATGCAAGAACTTCTGTTTGACTCATCAAAATGTTTTTGAAATGGGAATGAGTTCGCAATTACATGCAATGTTTGAAGATAAGAGAACAAATCTTCCACCAACATGTCACTTTATTGAAAAACAGAGAAATCGAGTTTATGTCAATGTGTACGAGGAATTAAAGATTCACAAGGATACTCTTGAAACATTAACAATACTGTATCAACTAAAGATCTTAAGTTAATTAGTTGGTTAAAATCTCATGATTGCCACATATTAATGCCATAACTCTTTTGGCAATATGTGACATATTATGGAAAAATATTAGACATATAATTACTCGTCTCTATTTTTTTCTTCAATTATATATGTGTGAAGGTTGTTGACACAAAATTATTAGATTGTTTAAATGATGAGACTACAATCACATTATGTGATTGGATATTTTTTTCCCATTTCATTTTTTTATATCATGGTTTGTTTAATTTTTCATTTGGCTGAGAAAAATATTATGTAACCCTGTTTATTTAATATGGTTGTACCTATTTGAATAATATATGAAAGTTTTGAGAAAGTATACAAAGAATTCACATTGAACTAAATCATCAATAGTTAAAAGATATATTATAGAAGAGGCTATAAATGTTGTAAGTACTTGACAAAAAAATCATCCAACAAGAATGCCTAGGGGTCATCACCAGTATTGATGTGGATGTAAATAAAGGATAGTGTGGAGTTACTCATTATGTAAGTGTGTGGGTGTATGGATGTACTAAGACTTTGTTCACAATCATGTAATTGAAATTCATTTATATACATTTAAAAAATAATTACAATGATTCTAAAATAATAAATTATGCTTTGTTAAATTGAGTTATGCTAAAAATTTAGTAATTTATTAAGTTTTGTAATTATTTAATTATTATTTTAATTTTTAAAATAGTTTTTACTCTATTTTTAAATCATAAGATGAATCATTAATTGATTAGATTCTTGAAGAAAAAGAAAAATAAACTCTTAGCACTACTAGTTCATATGCATAACTTTTGAAATAAGTATTAAAAAATTACAAACATATAAAATTCTATTATTGATTGACAATAAAAATTTCTTACACATATACTCCAACTAAATTCATAAAATAATAATATTTGAACTTCTTAAAAATGAATTATTGTCTACAACTATTCTCCTACCAATCTCCTGAGTCAAAAAATGTTGACTAACTGTTTTCCGTGGCTGTTGTGAAAGTGGATAACTAACAAGGTACCACAGCTACAGAGACACTCATAATTTGCTTTACTTTATAATGCAAATTACCTGCTCAAGACGGCCCACATATACTTTCTGGATAAGTTTAAAGTTTTTGCTAAACTTTGCTTTCAATTTCAATAAATTAACTCCATAGTCTATTCACTGTTTTGGTAACTTTTCTTTACATGACAAAATAACATGAAGAATAAGACGAGCATAAAAAATTCAAAATAGGTGTTTATATGTGGATCATGTCATGATTTTCAAAGTCCCATTTAAAGCTGTATCTTTCAACATAATACCCCTACCATAAAATCTGCATAAAATAATTGTATTTATTGACTTATGATTAGATTATTATATTTAATTATAAGTTAATAACCTGTCGATTACTTTACTAGCCTACTACATCGAATTTGAGTGTATGATACATTGTGTCAATCTTTAAGGATCAATTTGAAAGAGAAAACTAAAACCAATTTTACTTCTGCTAAAAAGAGACAGAGTTGTTATGATCGGGGAAGCATGGAAAGAATGGCTGATCTTACTCTTGCAGATTTGGATAATGCTAAGTATATGTGTAAGTGTAAGAATAATGAATGATAAAAAGCATTTTTTTTTTTCTAACTATAACGTAGCAGGAATCCCATGTTAAAAATGAAAATTAAAAAAAAAATAAAAATAAAGGAAAACTAAAGTATCATGTACACCAGAATGCTCAAAAGTAAAAATTTCCGAAGACAATGAACAAAACCAGGACTATTTCATTAGTGTCTGGTCTCTAAGGTCATCTGTTCCATGAAAGGATAATCTCAATACGTTATTGCTTCATTTAGTTCCTTTCTAGACCACCTGCATGAACTTAGAGCCTCCTGGTTTTGTTGAGCAGTGCCCATTTTTTTTCTTTTTACTTTCTCTATTCTAGTCTATTGAGGGATTCTCCTCATCATAGCTTTAAGGAGTTGAAGATGTCTGTTCTTGAGGAGATTCTAGCACTTCTGTGGCAGGTACTGCTCCAGTATCTAATCCTGTTCAATTTACAACAACCTAAAAGTTAGTCAACATTAAGAAAATTTTAGTCAGAACAAAAAAAATTGTGGCATTGTTTGAGTTTAGATACTGAACCAGTGCTGGGAGTTGAGGCAGAAGCTGAAGTAGGTTCTGAAAAGCCAACAACTGCGAGCTCCTGAGATGACATGTCAGGGATGACCTTTTTAACATAGGTTGTTGGAATAATCTGTCTACCAAGTCCATAAATGGGCTGGCAATACGTTGGATACCAGCGGAAGGAAAACTGCTGTCCACCATATGCATTATTGTAGTTCTGCATAGAACAACAGAATTCAAATAAAAAGTTCTGAGAATAGTAGACACAGTTTAATCCCTACTGTATATCATGTATACTAACATGTCTACCTATATGAATTGCAATGATAGTGAACAATTTTGGTCACATATAGCTTTATAGCAATTCAAACTTGGTTGAAAAGAAAAGCTACTTTATGAGAAAACTAACCATTTCATACAAGTCTTGTGGATGAGTAAAACCAGGATACCTGAATGTTGGAGAAAAATGTTCACTTAGAAAGAAAAAAAATTGTGAAGTATAAAAGCAACTCACTCTCACATGTTTGAATTGCACACCTGTAAGCTGGATACGGAAATGGGTAGTGAGGTATGTGTTGATTATAAAAAGTGGAGGTGCCTTGCAATGGGACTGGTGCCATATTCCATGAAGGGCTACTGAATTTTTGTCTTCCTGAAACATTTGAAAGTGTGAATAGGCCACAGAGGAGGAGTAAAAATGAGAAACCTTATTAGCCACTATGAGGATGGTTTGCATGCAAGGAATATTGATCGAATTTGCATAATCTTTACCAAGTAAATTTAGAACTAAAGCAAAAATAGTGAAAGACCTAACCTGTTGTAGATGGATCATATTTCTGGGCACCAAGGGCTGCAAGATTACAATTAGCTCTTCTTCCATCAATCACAGGATAGGGATTTAGACAAGCCCTTGCTGCAGAATTTGGGTCCTTGAAGGTCACCTAGGAAAGAAAAGACAACAGATATAAGAGTGAAAGGAATCAAGAGGAGAAACACCAAGTGCAAAAAGAGTAGATAAGTGGGTTTTACAAAGCCATATCCTTTTGATCTTCCAGTGATTCTATCAGTGATGACAACCGCCTCTAAGATCTCCCCAAACTGATCAAAATAGCGTTTCAGAGAGTCTCTCTTGGTCTCC
This sequence comes from Phaseolus lunatus, assembly GCA_013389735.1. Classification (NCBI taxonomy): domain Eukaryota; kingdom Viridiplantae; phylum Streptophyta; class Magnoliopsida; order Fabales; family Fabaceae; genus Phaseolus; species Phaseolus lunatus. The sequence goes on along the minus strand of CM023865.1, from coordinate 13,950,369 downwards.
CAGGCCAATCCTCCAACAAAGATCTTAGTATAGGTTGTGTCACCAACTTGTTTGGCAAGGTTTGGACTCATCATCTTGTTTGGCCTTGGCTGTGACATCTGAATTCAATTAACCAAACCCTGAAACTAAGGCTTAAACACAGTCTAGTAAACAAAGAAACAGACAGGATCCCAGAAAAAGGATTAGAAACAGGATCAAGAAGTCAGAGTAGCCGTTTGTTTGGTTGTTTATCATGAACAGTGAACAATCAATCAAATCAATGCTTGAGAAAATCTTCCACCAACATGTGCTCTAGTGATTCTCGTTTGGTATGGAGAGGAAAAACTCTTGATTTTCATATACAAACGTTTCCTCAGATTCCACGATGAAGATTCCCTTAACAAGAAAGTTAATAAACAGTAAGGAAGAGTTGAAATTATAGGAAGTAAAAACAGAGAAACAGGGGAAGAAAAGAAAAAGGAAATTACAGAACAAAATCCAAATATTTATTTGTGCAATATTTTTATTCATATGTCATGATATATAATAGAAGAGTAACTTGGAAAGTAGGCAAAATGACAATAATAGGAGCATGTAAAATAAAACAAATAGTACTGTAAATATTTTGTATGTGACAAAATGTGAAAATCTAATGGTAATGCATATTTTGATTATAAAATTGAGTTTATAAACGGTAGTAGTGTATCGTTTGATATGTTTGCCCATATCAAAACTTTCCAAACTTTTAATGTGTCCGAAGATACGTGCCTTGCTGTATTCAACTTTTATCTTTCATCACTAATTTAATCCAATTTATTCGTTTTCCATGTTATAATAATATGGAATATGAAATTATGATGCTTAACGCGTGGAATAATGTGCAGAAGCCATATGGGGTGTTTGGACCACGCAGAAAAAGAGAAAATCCATTGACTCTTCATTCTAACTCCAACCATCTTCATATTCATGTCATTTCCATTTATGAAAAACACAAGCATCAAATTCCTCTCATTTCCATTTATGGTAATATAGTATAATAATATACTATTTACCATTTTTATCCACTGAGTTTTGAGGGGTAAATTTGATTGTACCACACTGCACCACTATCCTGGTTTATTCTTTAAGGTAAAGTACTTTTAATCTGAGAGAAAAGTTGTCATCCCTTTAGGGTTAAACTTAGCCACTTAGGTTATCCTTCAGTTTGAAAAAGTAGTGTTTTCATAAAGTTGCATTCACATGATGATGAGGCATTCTTGATTGGATTAAAGAAAAGCAGGTGAAAATGATTTTGATGGGTTTTGTCCAACCACATTCCTTCAATCAAATTATATTTTAATAGAATTGGTTTCAGCATCCAAAGAAACAGTAAATATATATATAGAACAAACTTCATTTGTTATATGGTATCAAATATATAAAACCATAGACAATTTGGTTAAGTTTTTACTGCTAAATGCATAGATGATTACAGGGATAGTTTATTCAATTTTGAGATGTTGATATGATAGAGAGTGACAAGTCTAAAAGAGACAAATTAGATTCTCAGCCAAAGAGAGTCTCTGAGTCCACTTGCTCAACTTCGTTATAGATTTTGATATATTTTTATTACGTAACTATGAAATATATCTTAATTCTGTCTACTATTAATGTCTACAAGAAAACCTGCAGGCTACATTTATTTGGATTTTTCTTTCCAACAACATTTTTCTGATAAAAGAAATTCAAAACTCAGATTTTGTTTACAATGTTGAGTGCAATCATTTATGATTGAGAATATGGAAAAGAGAGTATTAAAGTGAATGGTGATGATTTGTTTTAACTGATTTGTAGAAAAAGAATGTGAAAAATTGAAAGATGAAAAGTCATGTGCACATAAAGAAATGAAAGAGAAAAATAAAGAAATGAAAAGAGTAAGATATGCACATAAAGATACACCCATAATAATGTGCCTTTTCCCGTTTTTCTATTATAATAATTAAAAAAAAATATTAAAAATGGTTAATTATACGTGTATAAAAAGGAGATTCCCTCTTTAACTGCTCTTTTTGATGTTTATCAATTTTATTTTTATATTAATATTAATTTTATTGTTTTATCTTGGACATTTCAATCATTTTATTATTTTTTTAAGTATTTAATAAATAAATAATTATTCTTATAATTAATTTGAAAGTATTTTTCTTTTTTTATTTTTAAAATTAATATTCTATCATTTTGTAAGAAATAGTTAACAATTTTAAATTTTGAATATGGAGTAGTTTATTAAATATTTTGTAGAGAGTAATTCTTTTCTCCATATCTTCATTTCTCTTAAAAAATCATAGTTGTATTCCTTCTTATCATTTGGTTTCTTATTTTTTTCTTTGTAAAAAACTATAAAGGAATGGGAAGAGTGGTTTCTTCACTTTTTAATTTCTCTTTATCAATTAATATTTTTTTATTTCTTTTTATTTATTCATTCCATTAAATTAAAAATTATAAAATTATTAATAAATATAAAATATTGAATCGTTTTCTTCTTTATTTTTCTAGTAATATTATGATTTTGAAAAGATTAATAATAAAAATAAAAAATACGGACACATATGAGCATTTATTTCCACTAGTAATAATAAAAACTATTAATATCAAATAAAATTAAATAATATTCTACTTATTTCTATTCTCATTAACACAATCTAATAATTTTATTTATTTTTTTTCTCACTTTTTTATCCAATTCAAATCTAAATATTATAATTTATACATGATTGAAATATTAATTCAATTTTGTTTAGAAAAAAAAAAACTTTTACCGAATTTCAGCATATTTAGGATAGTAAATCCTTTTTAGGAGTATGAAAATTTGTAACTTGCGATTATTTTTAAATAGTATTTTTTTTTTGTTTCATACATATTATTATTTTTATAAAAAAAAAATTATTGCATTCAAATGAAATTAGTTTTTTCAAATGTTTTTCAACAGACTTATTCAAATAAATATTAATTTTGATTGCAATCAATTAATACAATGATTGAAACAATTTAATTTTCGATGCGGTCTTAAACACATATTTAATGTCAATATAAATGTGGATGTAATCTTGATGTTATTTCTGTGAAATAATATTGTTGACAATGTTACCAAAAAAAAAAAAAACACAAGTCGACCTAAATTTTAGATTGTATCAAATTCTATAATAAATGTATATACATCTAAATTAAGAATTATTTATATTAATACTTGATGTTTTAATATTCATGTCAGTAATTTTTTTTTAATAAAATGACTTGAATTAAAAGACATCGAAAATATCCAAATTAGAAGAAAACATCATTAACGACATGATGAGTTTTTAATGAACAAAATGTATGAGAATGCTTTTTTGAGAAATATCTGAGAAATTTATACGATAATCTTTCTCCACATGAAAATAAAAATAAAAATAAAAGAAGAGTTTTGTTTCCATTCCATGTATATTATTCGTGAGCTTACAACCATGTTTCAAAATAAAATAAAAACTTATTTCTCTGTCCCCAAATTTGACATCAAACAATTCTTTATTAGAAAAAAGATTCGATTCCGATATTATATATTTGAGTTTTCATTTTTTTTAAATATCATAACCATTATATATATATATATATATATATATATATATATATATATATATATATATATATATTCTTATGCAAGTACGATTTTCCTACACTTTCACTTGTGTATTATGAATTTTTTCAAATCAAATAAAAATGTCTTGAAAAAGTTTTCTAAGTAAAAGAAATATTAATATCCTTAATTATATTTAATCAATATTGTGTGTGATGAAATATCCATAAATTATCAATCAAATAATATTACTAAAGATTATTTGATTAATAATTTATTGATATTTATTTGAATATTCAAATAGTTTGAACTGTTTTTAAAAGAAAGTATACTCTTAAATTTATTTGAATATTAAAAAAATAAAGGCTCATGTCATACGTAAGATGTTATAATTTAAGTACTTGTTATAGATTTTCTATCCGGTAAAATGTGTAATATATATTCTTATTTCAGTTTAATTTTATTTATTTTTATATTAATTATTTATTATTAAAAAGTCATTAAATATAAATTAATCTTAGAAACAAAAAGTAATTAATTATTATATTAACTAAATTAGATATTATTTTATAAACTAAAAAGTTATTGATATTTAAAATAATTTATATTATTAAAAAAGAATTTATAAATAATTTTTAAATTAATATATGATTAACTAACAACTTTAGAATGTAAGATAATTGGTAGTTAAAGTTGAGTAACTAATTAGATATTAATTTAGAAATTAATTTATAATGTTCTATTAATAATAGAAATTATTTTATATATTAATAAAAAAATTTAATTTATAAAATAATATATAATTTAGTCAATATAGAAACTAATTATTTTTTGTCTCTAAAATTATTTTTTATTTAATACTTTTTTGTAGTTATTTTTTTATACTATTATAATATCCAATATAGAATATTGTGTAGTTATTATTGAGTCAAATTTGACTTAATTAATTATAATTAAATATAATTAAATATACTTAAATATAATTTATTAAAAAAAAAATTGAGTCAGTAATTTTACTAATTTAATGATTGATTGAATTTCGTTTTAAAAATAATTATCGTTAAAATGTTTTTGTTAGTTTTATATTTAAGTCATCACTATAGCATATAAAAAGAAAAGAAAAATTAAAATCTAATATAATTACTTTTACTTAAATCTAATTACTTTTACTTACATCTCCTAAGGCTTATTTTATAATAAAAAAATATTTTTCTCACAATTTTATTAAAAAATGCTATTTTATTTTTTATTAAAAAATAAATTAGAAAAGCATCCTAATCGAATTAATTATATCTAATAGTCTATACTCGAGATAGTTGGCATCGTGTTGGATGGAGTCCGGCCCATGAATTCGACTCAACCAAGGATTCAATGGGTTTTGCTATTTTCATCTCAATTTTACTTTCTTAAATCCACCCTAAATGTTTTTGACAAATACATATATGTTGAAAACATATTTTCATTGTGAAACCTAATAATATTTATGAGATTTCTTTGAAATATAAATACTAATATATTTTTATTATGTACGTGATTAAGATTTTTATATATCTATATAGATAGAATATATATTTTCTTTATACATCTTACAAGATTGTCAAAATATACTATAAAAATAAGTTTTTAGTGTATACCAACGAAATTTGTTGAGCTATGCAAATTTTATAAGAATTTGTTGAGCTATATAGGAATTGTTAACATACTTAAAAAAAAAATTTCTATGTTAGATAATGTGTATAATGCATGCAACTATATACATGATAGTTTTCAGTTATATAGTTTTTAGTTACATGTTAGTTCTTTTTCTTTCTCTTTTCTCTAGTTGCACTCACATGGTAACAAGAGTTTTTTTTTTCTTTTTTTTGATCATGGTCTCTGCTACCCTCAACTCTTTGATGCCAATCATTCTAAAATTTGATGTTGATAACTTCCTCATATGACAAGAATAGGTCTTGAAATACTATTTGTGGTCTCAAATTAACTCGTTTCTTGGATGGATCCTCTGCACGATTGAAATACAAGTGTACTACTAATGAACTCACAAACACTATAAATTCATATTTTATCAATCATGAACATCAAGATCAACTTGTTGTGGCATGTATCTTTGCATCAATGACAACACCCATTTAAACCAAGATGGTAGATCTTCATACTTTGTGGGAAATCTGGACGAAGCTACGCATATACTATGCTTCCCAAACACACACAAAGGTTAAGAAATTGAAACTTCAACTTCGAACACCCAAGAAAGATAGTTCCCTCTCTAATTATCTTTTAGATATCAAAAACTATTGATACCTTTTTTGCTATTGGTCTCCTGTTAGACCAGAAGATCACATTGAAGTTATTCTATATGACCTCTCTGAAGAATATGATACGTTTATTACATATGTCACCTCTCGTCTTGACCTCCACATTATTGAAGAGGTTTTGGAACTTTGTTGCTAGCACAAGAAGAACAAATCAAAAAGTATAAAAACACTGAACAAAATAATTTTCAAGTTAATATTGCTACAATGTCATGGTCTTCCAATAACCAACACCACGTTGCACTCGTTACATTAGCTAACAAAATCATGGACGTGGGTCTTTTCGCTCCAACTCTGCAAATAAGAATTTAAAATTTTTTGGACAAAAACAACATAATTGCAATTCTTGGAATTCCTCTTCTTCTTGGCAGAATTTACGTGTTAAATTTGTGGAAAGAATGGTTAAACAAAACTGGATTGTTGGCACAAGTATGATCAAGATAATCACTCCAATATACATGCTAACACTTCTCGAGATAAAAAAAATTCATAGAAATCTAAGCATAGGTGATTTACCTACGGGTGATGTGTTCGGGGGTAACTAACAAGTATGATCAAGATAATCACTCCAATATACATGTTAACACTTCTTAAGACGAACAAAATTCATAGGTAATCTGGGCATAGGTGATTTACCTACGGATGATGTGTTCGTAGGTAACTAAAACTTGGAGGAACTCGAACCCAAGTCCCTTGAGTGAACAAAGAACCTCTAATCATTACACCAAACAAGTTTTGTTATCATATTATGATTATTCTTATTCTTATTATGATTATATTTATTATTATGATTATTATAATAATTATTATTAATATTCTATTAATATTATTAACATTTACATTATTAATATTAATATTATTATTAGCATTCTTAACATTATTAATTATTTAATAATATTATTAATAATAATATTAATATTATTAATAGTATTAATATAATTCATATTATTAATAGTATTAATATAATTCATATTATTAATAGTATTAATATAATTCATATTATTAATAGTATTAATATAATTCATATTATTTATTAATATCATTCATTCATATTACTAATAATATTTATATTATAAATATTATTTATATTATAAATATTATTAATATTATAAATATTATTAATATGTGATTCATATTATTAACATTTTCTCTCACTCTCTCTTATTGCTTTCAACTATGAAGATTGGGGAAATTATCCTTATGACTGGAAAATCTACAACTAGTTTTTGCATTTATATTGGTTCTAATATTGTTTTATGTGCTTCACACAAACAAAAGACTATTTTGTGTAGTAGCACTAAGGTTGAGTATTGCAGTATTGCTGCTATTATTGTTAGACTTCTATGGATACATTATCTTCATGTTTGTTCTAGAATTCCCAAGGTATATTCTAGTAATTTTGGAGTTATTCTCCTTGTTGCAAATCCAATCATGTATTCAAAATCCAAACGCTTTGAAATTTTACTTTATTTGTGATCATGTACAACAAAAATGTTTACATTGTATCCATATTCCAACCATATAATAAGTTGTATATCTTTAACAAAACATGTTTTTAGATCATCTTGTACTAAGACATAAACATATGGTTGTGGTTAATCCAACCATAAGTTTAATGGAGAATATTACTTAATGTATATAATACATGCAACTGCATGTAAAACGATTAACCATTTTTAGTTGTATAAAATTATTATCTTTTTCTACATGAATAATACAATTTACGTTTTCTGCTTCTTTCTCTCTTCTTTAGTTGCACTCACTATAAATAAATGAGTTTAATCTAACTCATTCTCGTAAAATTATATAGTAAGGTGATGATTGTCCCTACTTATATATTATAAATTAATCTAATATCTAATCAATATGAGATTTTCAATACACCTCTCGTATGCTGAAACATGTACGCGTGGACTAGATATCCATAGACGGTCTAATATCGACATAAAAATGGGTGAAGATTATTTCCCCTTATATACCATAAATTGACTTAATATTTAGTTAATGAAAGATTTAAGCATTTCCTTACTGGCTTTCATTTATAGAGGTCATAATCTTAACTTCTATTCTATTCTGCCCTCTCTCACATAACGTGATACAACACACAAACATATGAAGATGAGAAAGGAAAAAAACAAGTAATTAACATCCAATGTGGTTTGTCTCTTAAGCATAAAGGTTTTAATTGGCCTTCTCATTTTGTCTTGTTCTATTCATGTGGTATGGTTCGACGCCATCTCCTTTTGTCCCCAACAACCCATTGCATTAGAACACAACTTGCTCAAGAAGAGTCTAATGTAATGATACATAGAAGAGAAAAAGCAAACACAAAGAAAGAAGCGTGTTGAAATTTTGCTCCTATAAAGGGCACACAAACTCATTCCCCAAGAAAAATGGTTACATGGACGATCATGCTCTTCGAAAGCAACTGAAGATTATTTTATTTGGAAATCTTATATGAATTTCGCAAGCAATGAATGACCTTACTATGCATTATTGAGTGCCCAAACACTCCTGGGTTTTATGTTTCTCCTTTTCAACTTGGGATCCAAACCAAGAGGCCATTGAATATTTGGGTACTTTAAGTAAAGAATAATGATATTTTCACGATCTTTGGTAGAGTGAATGATGTGTGTGAAATAAAATGATAAAAAATAAAAATAAAAAACAGAATAAAAGAGAGATGAAATATATAATATAAGGAGTGTATGTGTATCCTCTATGATAGATCATTTGGCTATGAATTTACGTCGTTAATGTTTATAAATTAAATTATCATGGAATTTATTTAAGATTATGCAAAATATATATTCAAATTTTAATATAAAAATAATAAAAGATTGAAAGTGCAGAAAAGTAACAAAAGAATTAGGTGAAATGAGTACAGTAAATTATTAAAAATAAAATATCTAACACTATAGGAAAGCAAAAGAAAGTAATCAAATACCTAAAGTAAATTGTTGAAACAATAAAATGCAGTGGAATAAAAAGATAAAAGCATATAAAACTTATTAAAATGAAATGGTAGAAAAAGATTGTAGTAAGTCGTTATTTTTAGAGTACAATTTTACTTTAAGTCGCATTCCAACGGTAGAATTTAACTTAGATTGATTTATAGTTTTAGTATGATTTTTTTTAATAAAATCATACATCGATAGTGGTGATTCTTTTTAAGTGACAATCAGAGTCATTTTCAATTTTTTAGAGATAATTACTTTGATTTTTTTAACAACAATTGCTTAAGATTTTTTTTACGAAAACTACCTTAATTTTTTAATAATAAATAAAGTCATCCGTTTTTTCTATTTCAACTAGTTATTCCACTAAATTATAAACCACGTACCATATTTAAAGAATATTTTTTCAATTGATAAAAATATGACTTTTTTTTTACTACAACACTATTTCTAAATATCAATTTTCATAATTAAATTAATTAAAACATAACTTTGTAATACATAAATATATCGTAACTCTCAAATCCCAAAATCCTTATATATAAACTTTATTTATCATCTTACTTCAATTGATAACCTTTTCTATCAAGTGCTGCTTCAATTCAATTGTTTCAAAATTGAGATACAAAAGAACTTGAAAGAGGTAACAAGGAGGAAAAAGAGAAAGATATTTAAGGTGGACCATGAGAGTTATGTCATATAATGTAAGGGATTTAAGGGGAGAGTTAAGAAGAATATTAGTAGAGGTCTTGTGAGTAAAGAGAGGGATCAGAGATGATTATCAACATATATGCATCTTACTAAAAAATAATTCAATTTTTAATAAATAACAATTTTTAACTTTATGCTTAGAGCAAGAAAATAATTAAATAAAAACTAATTTTAGAGACAAAAAAAATTACTTGTTATATTGACTAAATTAGATACCAGACTAAAAAAAATTATTAATATCTAAATTAGTTTCTATTACTGATAAAACCTTAGTAGCTAATTAGATATCAATTTAGAAACTATTTATTAATAATGGAAAAAAATTAGTCCTAAAAAATAATATTTAATTTAGTCAATATAACAACTAATTACTTTTTATCTTTAAAATTAATTTCTACTTAATAATTTTGTTGTAGTAGTTATTTATTTATACAGGTGAAACTTATTTACATTGATTTCTATCAAGTATTTTAAATTTTATTATTGATTGACATTGTACCTATTTGTCTTAAGGTCGATAATGCCAAAGAGCTTAGGATGACTGCATATCTTCCATAACTGAGTCTTTATTGTCATTAATGACCATCAAGAGTAGAATGGCCTAATCAATGAACCTAGCGGCTATTTATGGAACAATGAACCTAGCGGCTATTTATGGAATAATGAATAATTGTTACATGGCTAATCCAAAAGACTCATGACTGTCAACTCAGAGGATACCACTTGATGAATCTATAAATATCTACTACTCTCCAGGAAGTATAATCTATTTTATCTAATATTCTCATACTGTTAAGAACTTTATCATATTCGTACTCCTAGTGACTTAAGCATCGGATAGTCATTTTCTAGTGGATCTCACCAATTGAAGAACAATTGAAAACTTGTTCTCTGAGAAATATCTTGTCCCCGTCGAACTGCATTCCTTGAGTTTATTTTTGATGGAACAGATACCATCATTATTTTTAATTCAAAATTATTTTATATATTAAATTTTGATTATTGAAATCTCTATTTAAATTTTATTTAAATAATTTTACAGAAAGAAAAAGATAAGTGCACAATTTCTCCAATATTATATTTTTAATGTGATAACTTAAGCTAAAACAACCTTTTATATTGTGTGTTAATATCTTTTGGTTGAATCATATTTTTTTTCTCAAAATTTATAATTTGATTAGAAGTTATTCTCATTTTATTGTATACATAAACTTTTATATTAATATAAAATCATTTGAGAGTTTGTTTATATTGATAAAAAGCTCAATGTAACATATATTTTTTAAAATATACAGCAACACGAATAATTTGATCATGTTGCTGTTGATATCCAATTATAACAAAATTTAAAATGAAGAAATTACGGTCGAACAATAAAATTCACTTTTAGTGTAAAGTTATCTCCTTAAAATTTGATCACACCTTTTTCTTTTATATTGTAAAATAATGTTAAACTATAGAAAATAAAAATAAATATATGACATAAAAAGAATTACGGGAATAAGTAGTTTTTCTTAATCCAATAGTTATTGATGGGGTTAGGTCTGTTTGATTTGCAAGTGAGGGAGGGGAAAACATTTTAAAAGAATGGAGTTAGTAAGTTGGAATTGAACAACTTAGAAGAGTAATAATAATAAAAGGGACTTTGTGGATTTAGAAGATCTTTGTCTCATCTTTTTAGCCACTCTGACAATGACGTTATTAAGTCGGCTCACACCACCACCTACGACCACTTAAAGCCAACTCCCTTTCTTTATTCGCTACTATCTCACCTACTAGTGAATGCATACTTAGCAACTCAACAAAACTAGGGGTGCCATTTTTACCCCATTAACTCTTAGATGGATTCATCCCTCTAAGTTATCTCGATTCAAATTGATAACTCCTACTTTAATATTCAGATCAAACAACATTTAATTTCTAATAAAATAAATATTAACAAACCCAACAAATAAAATATAAAAAGTTATTTGAAATAAAGTTTTATATAAAATTTGATAATCACTCATTTTTATTCTAAAAACATGATATTTTTATTTAAAAGTAAAAAAATAAAAGAAAATAATTCGTTTTGTTCCACTTGTAACTCGTCAAGTTGACATGTTAGGCTGACTTAACAAAAACAAATTGATCAGGTTCAAAAAATTGACCTATTACACTTAAATGATAACGGGTTGACAGATTGATCCGTTAAACCAGATCTATTTTATCATCTTTAACCAAAATTGTATGTCATGATTATACTTTCATATTTCATTTTGATAAAAACATTTTTAGTAGTTACCTCTTTCTCTCATTCATATTTGGTAAATGAAATAAAATATGGTGTAAGACTCATCATCTCTTTGTAAGTCTGCAATAGTTGTTTGTAGAAGTAATGGTTTGGTATACGTGCACACTATACTTCTTCATACCCCCAATGAAATCCCTAATGAAGTATACTTCTGTTAAAAAGATGGTTTAAATAAAATTTTAAATTTGATCATGCACATCAAATTTCATGTGAAACTTTCTACTTACCATATAGAAGACAAACACCTCTAGTGTGAAACAAAAAAGGATATGTCTCATCTTTAACTAAGCTAAAATCATTGAAGATTATCATTTTTCTTATTTAAACTTTTATACAACCACGGTTTCTGTCATAGATAATCATTAAAGAAGTTATTTTATACATAAACTAAATATTAGAAAATAATAAGTCTAACATCAAAATACATGTAGTAAGTTGATTATCTAGTATGTGAACTCTTATTTGTCATCTGGACATTTGCAATTGAAAAGAATGCTACAGTGGATCCAACAATCCACTTAACTCAATAATTTAGAAAGAAACAACTACATTTTCAAAATTTTAATTTGAAATCATTAATTAAGTTACAATAATCTCTCATTATTTAATTATTAAGTTTTTTTTAATTGAGATAGTTAGAATAGAGGAAACATCCATGTATTTAATTCTCAATATTAATGGATGTTACATATTGTAGAGGTTTCAATGAATGGTTAGATAGAGGTAAATTCTGAATTGTATGTTGAATAAGGGAAAAGTAAAATATGAATGTGACTAGTTACAATATTTTAAGTATTAAGCTTTAGAAAATATAAGGTGACTTTCTAAAAGTTTGCTTCTTTATGTCTTTCCACAGGATTAATAAAGCTTATCGTGCATTGAAACAACCTCAGCCATCTGAGGATGTAACGAGTCTCACCGAAAGCATGTGAGAAATATCAGTTAGACTAAGAAAAACAAAGTTATTTGGCTACTGTTACATTTAATAGTAGCCATTATGAGCATGAAATGTATTATACAGACAGATATTTATTTATTGAGCACTGTAAGAGAAACAGCCAAATAGCAGTTAGCAGTTGGCAGAGGTTAACTAATTTATATTTTTCTAGAACCAAATATAAACAAAGGCATGAATCAAAGTACACCCAACCTTAAACTATTGTTCCCTATTGTACCTGAACCATACAAATATAAACTGCATTTGTTGCGTCACCACCCCTGCATGACCCACTCACAGATTTAATATAATCTCTCTTCATTCAACCGAAAGCCAAAGGAAGAATGGGGTTCTTTGTGCCTTCATTTCCATCAGTATCTAGAACCGCAAAGCAAGTAGCAATTCTTGCTTTTAAAATTGTCTTGGACGTCACCTAAACCATGAGATGATGCAATTTTAATAAAAGTAAACAAACATATGTTGTTGGAAGTATTACAACAGCAAAAATCAACTGATAAAGTTTGAATCTTTAAATATGCTATTGTGATAAGTGGTTAAAGAAAGGGTCTAACCAAAGTAAGATTTTTTCTTGCACTTGATTATAAAAGGAACAAAAATACCACTCTGGCTTATATCTGGTTATAGTAGATTTTTGTCTTCCCCACCTAATTAGGACATGGTAGTTTGGTCCCTAAGCTAAGGCTGTAGCTGCATGCCCACCCAATCAAATGAGGCCACTTGCATAATTTTTGAAGTGCATTGATGACATGGAGTGTATGGCACAATCATATGCTATGCATGTATAGGAGAATAGTTGCTTCATCAGTTGGGGTCTGGAGGGCTGAAAAGATAGTTAAATGAGCAATGCAATATTCCCCCACTTTCCACTAACCGTCCTATGCTGCATGCGTGTTGACAAATATTTCATTTTCCATTCTCAACACAAAACCTATTTTACATATTTATACTTACTTTCTCTCCCCAATCCACAACTTTCCTTCTCAACGGAAACTCACCTTTCTGCTCCACTCCACACGAAACAAACCCCTCCATTTTTTTAAGAATCCCTCCTCGCTATATATCTCACATGCTTTCCTTTCAAACCCACAAAACTCCCATTTCTCCCTCAAACTACCTCTCCCTTCCCCTGCTTTCTCTCTCTCACACATCTTCATAGTTCCATGCAATTATCTTTATAGCTTTCTCTAACAACTTCTCTGAGTCTTCAACCACCTTATTTATACACCTCTTAGAATAAAATGGGCAATTGTCTTTTTCTTTGTAAACCCAGTTCAGGGTCTTGTATCATGGCAAAAAAGGTTAAAATTGTGAGGGTAGCTAAACCAGATGGGAAGATACTAGAGTTTAGCACCCCAATCCATGTCAAAGATATCTTGACAAACTATCCAGCTTGTGGTGTTGGTGTTTCAGAGAAAGTCACAGAACCTCTCTCACCTGATCACGAATTGAAGGCAAGGAGATTGTACTACTTGCTTCCTTCTTTGCATTCTCCTCCAAATCTTGCATCTTTAAGGAACGTTGAGACAGATGGTGGGATAAAGAGGATCAAAGTTATCATAACGAAGCAGCAACTTGAGCTGTTGGTGAACAAACAGATATCCGTAGAGGATATACTATCCGAGGTTCAAACTGTTGGTGTTAAGTTTCCAAACAATAGGAAACCCAAATTGGACACTATACCCGAAGAGAATGAGTAACATATAACATAGAAATCCTTGCTATTTCTCTTAATTTTCTGGCTGTTTCACCTTTCATTTCCTTTCTTCCTTGGTTATTGTAGCTTCTTTCTGTTGTACTCAAGGGACTTCTGGCCGTTGTTGTAATGCTTTATGCTTTACCTTTTTTTTAAGGAAGTTTGGTTGTACAAACTGATAGAAATGAAATATGTAAAGACAACAGAGAACCTAGCATAGAAACGTATTTATGGGTACGTAGTTTCTAAACTTCCATGCCCTTTGGCTTTGCATTGATGTAGTTTTTGGTGGGTCTTTTGAGGAGATGTCAGAGGAAAATTTAATAACAAACCTAAATCTATAAGATACTCACACCATCTCTAATCCTAATTAACAAATGAGTTTATAGATTTCTTTCTTCTGTCTAACTCAACTATCTCAATTTTACTTAATGTAGAATTCAGACTTACATTTACTTTTACAACTGCTTTACCACAACAAGACATTTTATCTACAATCCCTACTAAAGAGACATTTGATACAAAGAATCATCACCTCAATATTTTTCATCCACGTATCACTCTGAGCATTCCGACCACAAGTACCTCAATAGTGAAATTTACTATATAACTGTTTTACCACAACAACGAGACATGATTATCTAGAATCCCTACTAAGAAGACATTCGATACGAATCATCACATCAATATTTTTCACCCACGTATCTTTCTGAGTAGGTCATAAAAAACGAACCATGAGCTGTCTCTGATATTAGAAATGGGTCTTTTGAAAAGAAATTCACAAAATAGATTTAACAACAATGAGACAAACCATCAGTCTCTCATACTAGAGATGGGTCTTTTGGGAGAAAATTTACAAAATACATTTAATAACAATGAAACACCAATAACAATGACCTAAATGAAATCTAGATAAGAGATTGACACAAAACCTTAAAATAATAAATTTATGGTTTTTTCCTTTATGTTATGTTGTTCAACTTTTCTAGAACTCGAACTCAATTAAATTTCTCGTGTTAGGAAGAGATCTCTAGTTCCCACTTTGTTCATAAATTGGAATTGGAAGGTTAGGTAATTAAAATCTTAATTAAGATATACGCATGTTAAGGATTAGTTTCCTTTCGCATCTTTTTGGGGCTTATGACCAATTTGATGTTCCAAAGCGAAACAGATTTTTCATCTGATGAATTAGTAGAGGTGGAAACTCACATTGCTAGAAAATTTTACAACAGCAATTTATTTCAACTTTTTTACACACTTAATACCACATATTCTACCCGTATAATGGGTATGTATGTTAAAAAAAGCGAGTAAGAACATGGTAAAATAGAGTGTTGCAAAGCACAAAGCCTAGGCTTCTCAATGAACTTCCACATCAATAACCTTGCGTTCAACCTTGGTCTTAGGAATGGTGATATAAAGCACGCCATTTTTCAACTCTGCCTTAACCTTGTCCTTCTCGCAGTTATCTGGAAGCTTCAAACGGGTGTCATAGGAACTGTAGCTCCTGCTTGACCAGGAGTCATCACCACCTTGTTCTTGTTCAATCTTGTGACCACCATTTATGACAAGCACATCGTCCTCCACTGATACCTTAACATTTTCCTTAGAAAGACCTGGCATGTCAAACCTCATTCTGATCTCATGTTCTTCATCTTTGATGTCCCAAGGGGCCCGAAACTCCCCTCCTCCCACGTTTCTTCCGGGGAATGTCATGGTATCTTCGAAAATTCGGTCCATTGTATCCAAAATCTGGCGCATACTCCTCATGGGTGACCACGGGTCCAAGAGACCTGCAAAAGTCCACACTACATGTCAGTGTACATGTTTAACTATGCTGCAAGCAAGTTCAGATTTCTGAAGATTTTTCACTTGTAAATTTCATTCTGTTTCTGTTGAAAGTGTACAACAGAATCAAGCCAAAAGGATTATACCAATATCTGTAGGCTAGTTAAGTGTCTATTGCGAGCCGGTTTTGGTTTCTTTCTTTATTCTTTATGATGCCAAACTTTATCTTAAACTAAAATATTAAGAGGGAGGAAAAATAAAAGAATATGAAAAACTAGTGGCAATGGTGAAATAGATGACAATAACAACCACTACAACATATGTTAAACGTCATCACCAACGACAGAATCACAGTCAGAGCTGAATACATTAATCAAATAACTATTCTAAGACTTCATATATCAAAATCAAAATCTCTATTTGAATTAACAAACTCAATTATATTGGTTGATAATGTAAAAGAATTTTTACCCTGTTAGTGGGGTTCAGAATTTCGCAAAAAAGTTAGAAACATCATGTTTAATTAAATTGTATTAGAGGTCTGCAATTGGCATTTTAATGAAGTTAAGAACCTTATAGTCCAACTTGAAAATTTTAAATTACTGGAATGATGCATGAGCATGGGCAATTGTGGATACTACATTTGTGCGAATAAGAATGAAAATCTTACCAAAAGGTGAAATGTCGAAGGCAGTTCTAGATGGCTTTCTCTCAACCGCAGTCGCTTGGTCGCCCTTGTTAACATGTTGTACTTCCACAGAGTGGTCTTTATTATCTCCAGAAGCCTTAGCTCTCATCCTTTGTAGCCTAGGAAGCTCTTTCCTCGACGGAAAAGAGGCCATGCAAGGTGCAACAACATTGTTCTTGGGTTTAACAGAGTACCCTGTTTTTGGTGACAGTAGAAGTGATGAAGTTGACAATGTTTGAGCCATTGAGAATGGAGAAAGGAAAAGAAATGTGAGGTGTTGATGATGAGTGTGAGGTGTTGATGATGAGTGTGAGATGTTGATGAGTGTGAGGTGTGGGAATTGTTGAATATATAGAGAGTGGAGAAGGGTCTTGAGAGTTTGAGAGGAAGTGTGAAAGTTCTGGACCCAACAATTGGACAACCTCGCTATGTTTGTTTTTATCTCACTACTACCACCTTCGGGAATGCTCTTCAAAAATTATTTCACCTCATATAATTTCCAATTCTTCTATTCTGTTCATTTATTTTTCAGAATTCAGAAAAAATAATAAGTTAACTAAAAAGAGAATACTTGTTTGGTAATTTTTCAGAATCTATTCCTTTCTTACCTAAAAAGAGAATACTTCTTCAACAGTTGCCAATTCAGATGTTCAAAACTCGTATGGAGCTTGCTTTTTTCAGTCAAAATAAAAGATTTAAATGGAATAGAGGGGTTTTTCTTTTACTTTTTATTTATATTTGAAGAAAAATTTAGAAGAAACCAGTAAAAAATAAAATAAAAGCGAGAAAAACACAAAATACATCATCCCTTTATTTTATTTTTCTTCTTTCTTTCTTTTAATTATAATGTCTTTTGCCATAAAACAAAAAAAAAAAAAAAGCAGCAAAAAGTATAAGAAAAGGAGACTTTTTTTGCCGTGTAAAAGATAAAATTAACTTTGGACATCTCAGATTGTATTTATTTTCTTCATTCTCCATGATTCGACGTTGTTTCTTCTAAATTATGTTATTTGGAAAATTTTAAATTATATCTGAAAGTATATTTTGGAAAAAATAGTTTTCGAACTGTACAATTCCAATATTATTTTTCTATAAAAAAGGTGATTTTTAAAAGGGAAGTGTTTGAAAGTCTATGACATAATCTAAAATTCATTATTTTTGAAGAAAATTATTTTAAGATTGTATAATCCAGAAAATTCATTGTTTTACGAGAAATGACTCTTAAATTATATAATTTGAAAGTGACTTGGATCCCAAGCCTATTCCAGACTGCATAGACCTTCCTATAATAAGAATAAAGTTGGGATTGTAATATTTAGTAGGTGCAGGAGAAAAGCATTGGAGGTATAAAAAGAAATTTCCCAAAGAAAAAGGAAGCAGAAAAACACAAAATCAGGGTTGTTTCTTCCTTTACCTCCATGCTTTTTCGTAGGAATGACAATGCAGGGTAGGTCATGTGGGCCGGCCCACGGTCCGCTTGTAAAAAACGCAGGGCTGGTTCAGTTTTTCAACTTGTGATCCGCGAAAAAAAAAAGGTTTGTATGTTAGTTTGACATTGACAACTTGGACTACATCCAATGTTACTGAAATAGAATAATATTAATGTTTTATAATTAGCTAATATTATTGTAGTGATTTTTATGTTTAATATTTTTGAATTAGTTATTTTTAATGTTTTTGAAATGGAAGAATATTGATATTTGATTTTTATCTTGATTGAATTATTGATGTTTAACTATGTATGAAATGGAAGAAAAAATATTGATGTTTGATAATAACAAATATAGGTTCAATTTGACAAATTTTCACCAGCAAAAAAGTAAAAAACATTTTAATTGAATTTCTAAAAAAAAAAAAAATTAAATACGGGCTGATCCTCAAATTCGCGGACCGATGCTTATGCGAGATGGGACAAAGAATCTAGCTCGCATTCATTACGCGGGACAGGCCAACCCGACCTGCATTTTGCAGGTCAAGTGCGGGGTGGACTGACCCGCTTTGTCATCCCTACTTTTTGCAAACACCAATCAAACAAAAAAATTATTTTATCCTTAAATACACATTTCAAATTCTACAATCCAAAATATCAATAAAAAATATTTTTAAAATTTTAAAAAGTATTGGGTGTGACAAGAAACTATGAAAATAAAAGAAGGAACAGAATCAGAGTTGTTGTCTGGGCCAATCGTTATTGGGTTCAGCCGCTAGCGAAAGCAGTTATGTTATTTTATATGCCAAAGCCATTTTTAATAATTAGCTAATTTTATTGGATTTTGTATTTGATAATATAACTGACTAACAAATTTTGACCTGAAAGTGATTATAACAAATTAAGTCTCTTCTTTTGCCTTCTTGTTTATTTATCTTACTTTTGCTCGTCAATGTAACGTAAGTCCTTAGCTTAATTCCTGATACAAAATAAATATCAAAGTTGTTTCGCTTCATGCTTCCTTTCTTATGCATTTGTTTATTCCTTTATCGATTTATGATTGGAGTTAATTATTAAATTTCTAATGAACTTGGGAATTCAAAAAATACGATGAGTTTGTTTAATTTACATTTAGCTAATCTTAATTTATTTCCATTCTTTTTTACTTCGAAGATTGCATGTCTCGAATGTAAAATATATATATTTTTATAGATTGTCTAATAAAATTCAATTAATATGATTATGATAGATTTTAAATACTTTTAATATTATTTTAAGAAAGTAAAAGTGTCCTATGTTTTATTAACGTAAGCTGAAATAACGAGAGAAAAGTCTAAATTATAGGAGTCACCACCATGATACCCCTCTGGAAGTGGATAACGAGAGAAACAGCTCTCAAACAGAAAACAGAACAATGGATACACTTGCATTGCTCAAAAAGCCCTGGAAGTTACGAATTTTAACTAGTTTTCTTACCCAATGGTTCACCATAGTTACGAGAAAACTTTTTGTTTTGGACATGCGTGCGTGCTCCTCTGCAGAACATGTCACATGTGATCTTGCTTGCTCAAAGAATTTAAAAGTTATCTCTATTTTTTTTAATCTTTGGATTCAAAGCACAGGGAGAAACATATGCAACCACATCAACACACCCTCAAATCAGCACCAAAGAGAAAAACCACGAGCCTCTCTAGAGATAAGTCAATAGAAATTAATAAATAAAATATTCACCACATGGGATTCCTATGAAAAAAGTCAATTAATTGTTTAAAAAAAAAAAAAACAACAAGGAGCCGCATTAAAAAAATATTTGTTGTACGAATGAAAGAAGAACCTACTCATTAAGAGTTATTCGGGAAAATTTTAACAAGATGTTTACTTTTGGAAGACTCTTGGTTGTAATATTCTTTGAGAAATATTAAATATATATAGTTTTTCTTCTTTCTTTCACTACAAGAAAATCATTGATTAGAAACTAATTTTAGAGACAAAAAATAATTAGTTGCTATAGTGACCAAATTAGAAACCATTTTTGAGACTAAATTTTTTTTTTTTGGTTTCTAAATTAGTTTCTATTATTGTTAAATGGTTTTTAAATTGGTACATAATTAGCTACCAAGGTTTTAGCTACCAAATTTAGAATCTAAATAATTGGTAGCTAAAACCTTGGTAGCTAATTAGATACCAATTTAGAAATTATTTAACAATAATAGAAATTAATTTAGAAACCAATATTTTTTTTAGTTTCTAAAATGGTAGTCACTATAACAACTAATTTTTTTGATTTCTAAAAATTTGTTTCTATTTAATGGTTTTCTTATAGTGTTTATTCTAATGTAGAACTCTTACTATTGTACAAAACTTATATATTTTTAGGGTTAAATATATTTTTCATTTCTATACTGTAACACGCAATTAGTTTTTGTCCTTAGTCCAAACTTTAAACCTCTTGAATACTTGTAGTAAGAAAATTATTAAAATACGTCCTTACCCATGCTTGATTTACATAACAAACGAATTTTTAATATGGATTATATTATAATATTATAATATTCATGTTAGTGATGAGTCTTATAATATTCACGTTAACGATTAGTCAACCTGAAATATTTTAACATTTTAGTCTATACCGGAAATATGTTTGCCACTTAAATTTTTTTTTACAATGATCCATTCCAATAGTTTTCTTACTACAAGTACCCAAAAAATCTAAAGTTTGGATAAGGGACAAAAACCAATTTCACTTGAAATTACATGGATGAAATACATATTTAACCCATTTACATACTATGAATAATTAGAAAGATGAAAAATGTTGATATATGTGTGTGTAATATATATGAGGTTATGTCATGATTAATGTTCTTTATACGAAAATCTTCACACACACACAAAAATCACTTAAAATTTCTAATTATATAGTAATTATTGATATAATAGTCATGATGTTATAATAAGTGTACGTATATGTATTTTCACATGTAGAGTATTTAATCGTATGCTTGAATGATTTATTGTTTTAAGTGAATTGTAATATATACATATAACGTGAATATGAATGACATATTATTGTATGATGTATAATTTTGAGGTTATAAATATGGAATATGAATCATGGGTGAAAGTATGTATTAAGCAACAATCTATGTTGTAACAAAGATTACCTAAAATCAATGATGATGTGTATCATGTAGACTAAGATACCAAGTGGAGAAGTTGAACTGGAGTTTATTGTTTAGTCAAAATGTGTCAGTGCTAAAGAATGAATCAAAACACATGTTGGAGTCTAGGTACGAATGTACTTTAAACTTATCATGATTCATATAGTTGAGATTTACATACTTGTGGTGCTAAAATAAGTTAGATGTTAAATCTATGGTAATTAGAGATGATGAACTGTGTGATTATAAATTTTAGTTTTAAGTTAAACAAATTTAGAATTTATTATATCTTACCCTCATATTCATTACTTATATAGTAACGTACTGTGAATATAATGTGTACATGAGCATGTTTATGAGTATGTTTAGATTGATACAAGTTCTGAAGGAATTAGAAAATCTAAATATAATTATTTTAATCATGTATATGTCAACATGCTATGTGATATTTTTAGAATTATCTTGATTGATTGAGTTTTACTTTGTAGAGATAATATGTTCGAGTATTACTAGTTTTTTTTTCTTTCTATTACATGTTACATTCCTCATTCTTATATAAAATAATTTATTTGAAATTTTTCTTTCTTTTATCTTATTACAATACTATATTATTTTAATATATATTATTTCTATTTAAATTGTTTAGTTTTTTGTTAACATATATTATTTCTATTTAAATTTATTTAAATTGTTTACTTTTCTGTTTTAGATCGTTGGATTTTGTTTGTTCTTTGTCCCAACTTTCCTTTTTAGTTTCAGCTAGGTCTTAGTCTTTTTTTTTATATATACACCATGTATTTTATTCTATAAAATACCAGTGAATAAAAGTTTCTCTTTTACATTTTCTTTTCTCTGTCTTTCTCTCTGTTACGCTTTAGCATTGTTTCTTTTTCATTTGCAATTAGGTTATCAGAACCTCATTTTTCCAGTAGAAATACTCATCTTCATTGTAATATTTATTATAATAATTTCTTTCTTTCTCTAAATTTATGTTAACAGTTAAGCATTCATAGTTGAAACATAAAAGGACACCTAACTTGTTTTCTAAGGAGTAATATTAAGCCATTATTTTCATATACTTAATATACAACAAAACATATTATTATTTTATTTTAAAATTTTATTTATATTTATTATTATCATCTAAATATAATATTTTATCATTAAAAAAATTGTTAGGCAATTGTTTGAAAAAAATATCTCTTGACAATTAAGTTTTTGTAAATAAGCATATGAAAAACTGTTTTAATAATAAAATATGATATTTTAAGTGAGTTAATAAGTGTATAAATAAAAAATTATTATTAAAATGTAAAGAAATTACAACTTAATAACTAAGCATAAATTAATAAATGATGAGAGCAAAAAATGTTAATAAAAAAATATATCACTATAAGTTATGTTTGGAGAGAGTACTGCAATATATTTTTTTCACCTAAAAAATTTTAGTTATGAAATTGTTGTGGTTTTCCATATATAAGTACTCAAATTTAAAGTAATTGTGCAATGATTATATAAAATAAACCGGTAGACAAAACCTCATCGTTCTTGAAAAAGAATGTGGTCGATGAATTATTTTTCTTTTTCAAAATAACCAAAGGAGAACTATTTTTTAATATTAAAATATTGAATTGAGATATTTACTTAAAATATACATTAAATAATTTAATCAATCAATAAATAAATGAAATAAGCTGACAGATTATTGTATAAAAAAGATTGAAGCACATAAAAATAATTGTACAAGTGGCTTCAAAGAAGGAACATGCAGCCACTAAACATGTGCAGGAAAAATGGAGTTATGAAATATTTGCATACTCTTTGAGTTGCAGGTAAACATGAAGGGCTACATTCGATTCATTTTGATCTTACGTTTCCTCCTTCCTCATTTTCATGACATCCTATGCAACATTGACACAGACAGAGATGCCCTTCTTTCTTTCAAATCACAATTGAGAGATCCAAATGATTTCCTGTCTAGTTGGACTTCAGGTTCCAATCCCTGCATGTGGAACGGTGTCACCTGCTCCGAAGTTGGAGAGAGGGTCCAATATCTAACTCTATCAGGACTTGAGCTTTCTCGCAAACTACCCGCTCGGCTTTCGAACCTCACTTACCTTAATTCGCTCGACCTTTCCGGCAACAATCTTCATGGTGAAATTCCCCACGAGTTGGGTCATCTCCAACGTCTACAAAATTTAGACTTGTCAAACAATAATCTCACAGGTAAAGCACCTCCATCATTAGGTAATCTCTCTAGTCTTTCCTACCTAGCACTTTCAGAGAACTACTTCTGTGGTGAGTTTCCAAGCTCTTTAGTGAATATGTCTAGCGATCTTAAACAATTCCATCTTGGACATAACTGGTTAACCGGCAACATTCCACCAGGAATTAAGAAATTTCAAAATCTCCTCTCCTTGTCCTTTGAAAATAATTTTTTCACTGGAGAGTTACCATCAGAAATGGGAGCTCCACAGTGACTGCAGAATATTGACATACACGGGAACAGATTGTCCGGGGAAATTTCAGACAATTTTGGCAATTTAACAAATCTGTATACCCTTGCAATGGGAAATAATCAGTTCTCGGGAAGAATTCCCACAAGCATTGGACAATGTAAGGGGTTATTTTCTCTTGACTTGAGAATGAATAGGCTTAGAGGGACCATACCAAAGGAGATCTTTCAGCTTTCTTATTTAACATCCTTGTATTTAGCAGGAAATTCCTTGCATGGTTCGCTTCCTCCTGAGGTCGGCACCATGACACAACTTGAGACCTTGGATTTATCATCAAACAATCTCGTTGGCCCTATTCCGGTAAGTTTAGAAAACCTCCATTATCTACAGAAATTAAATTTGTCTTTCAACCATTTGGAAGGGGAGGTTGAAAGGTCTGTTTACGAACCTTACCAAATTTGATCTTCGAGGTAACAATCAACTATGTAGCCTTAACAAGGAAATTGTGCAAAATTTTGGAGTACTCCTGTGTGTTGTTGGAAAAAAGAAAAGAAAAATCTTACTCCCTACCATACTTGCAGTAGTTGGTGCTACTGCTTTATTCATTTCAATGCTCTTTCTGTTTTGGACAATGAAGAAGAAAAGAAAGGAGAGGAAAACTAGTGTGTCATCTGAACCTTTCAAGGGGTTGCCTCAAAATATAACTTATGGTGACATTCGGAGAGCTACAGACAATTTTGCAGCTGAAAACTTAATTGGAAAAGGAGCTTTTGGCTCTGTGTACAAGGGTGTGTTCAGCTTAAGCGCTGGTGAAACCGCCACCCTTGCTGTCAAAGTCCCGGACCTGCAACAAAGCAAAGCGTCTAAGAGTTTCAGTGCGGAATGTGAAGCTTTGAAAAATGTTAGGCATCAGAACCTGGTGAAGGTTATCACTTCTTGCTCCAGCCTTGATTATAATGGGGAGGAATTTAAGGCCCTTGTCATGCAATTCATTTCCAATGGAAACTTGGACTTGAAAATACACCCAGGAGATGAAGAGTCAGGATACATTCTAACCTTTATGCAAAGATTGAGCATTGCCATTGATGTTGCTTATGCTGTGGAGTACTTGCACCATTACTGCCATCCACCAATAGCTCATTGTGATCTGAAACCTGCCAATGTCCTTCTAGATGAAAACATGACTGCACATGTTGTAGATTTTGGATTGGCAAGGTTTCTGTCACAAAGCACATCAGAGAAGCAGAGTAGCACTCTAGGACTGAAAGGATCAATTGGCTACAATGCCCCAGGTACACATTAACACTTTTCTTTCTATAAAGAATAATCGAGTTCTATTTTCTTATTTTTTTGTAGTTTCCTTTTATTTGCTATTTGTTCATAACTGACGTACACGCACTTATATCTGACTCTAACAATAGTAGGGTGATATGTTTCAGAATATGGTTTTGGAAGCAAGGCTTCAACTGAGGGCGATGTGTACAGTTTTGGGATCCTAGGGCTAGAGATGTTCACTGGAAAAAGACCAAGTGATGAAATGTTCAAGGAAGGATTAAGCCTCAGGAAATTTGTCTCAGGTATGGATGAGAATGAAGTAGTGAAGATGGGTGGTGATAGAAGGCTGATTGAGGATTATGGATATTCAACACAAAGCTCAAACAGTGATGATCATAGCAGTGGCTTTGGCAGCAACACACATTGGATGCATAAAGCTGAGGAGTGCATCGCTGATGTGATAAGAGTTGGTCTGAGTTGCACAGCTGATCAACCCAAAGAACGATGGAACATCAAAGAGGCCTTATCAAAATTGCAAGCTATTAACCACTCTATGCTTCCTTTTTGAGATAATAAGGCTGGACCACCAACCTGCATTTACCTTGATGCATTTCTATAGCTTCTACATTAAGTTCTAATAATGGACTTGACTTTAATTGTTCACACATTTTAATTACTAGTACAAGAAACCAACATCCGGACAGAGACTTCAAAGTGGATTAGCTTTTTATCTTAATTATGATTTTGTTTAGAGTTTTACCTTTTTATCTTAATTATGATTTTGTTTAGAGTTTTACCTTTTTATCTTAATTATGATTCTTTTTTATATATTGAGTTTTCCTTTTTTACAGTTTTATGCAATTTAATTTCTAGAAATATGGAGCATGAAACACTGGCCTAAAGTGTAAAAATAACTTAATCTTTAGACAACTAGCCACATTTTTTCAATCATGGAGTATTTGTATTTCTTATTATTATCATTATTATTATTAACAATTTTATCTTAATTATGATTCTCTTTTAGATATTTAGGGTTTTTTTTTTTACAATGTTATGCAATTTAATTTCTGAAAATATGGAGCATAAAACAATGGCTAGTGTAAAAACAGCTTAATCTTTAAGGGAACAAATTGGCCACAATTTTTCAATGGTGAAGTATTCGTATTTCTTATTATTATTAATATTATTATTAACAAATTTTTTTTAAAGGGTATCAAACTCAAATCCCATATTTAAACATAACACATATAATTATTATACTAAGTAAATTTGTTGTCATGATCATTATTTTTATTATTGATATTATGATGATGATTATAATTAATATTATAATAATAATATTAAATGATAATTTGGATTTCAATTTTGAGAACTAGAGCTTGTTTTGAATCTTGATTTGTAAGCCAGTGGAATAGGCAACACTTGTTTGCCTATTATCTTAAACTAGTAGAACATGCAACACTTTTTTATTAAAATTTAGGCAACACTTTTTATTGTAAAATTTAGGTCATATTTCTTTATTTATGGTCTGAAAAATATGGTCTATAGTGATTTATAAGTCACATTTATAAAAGTGTTATGTTTTCCACTTTTAAGATTTAGGGTACATTTATATGTTTGTCGCCACTTTTAGACCACACTTTTATTATTTAGTTCACACATTCTAAAGGCAACACTTAAAAAATGTAGAATAAATAAGCAGCAATTTTACAAATGTGGTATTTGGTGGTCCTTAAACCACACTTGTAAAATCATTGACTTTTCTATGCTTAGGAAACAATTATATAAGTGTTGTCTAGTTCACTGTTTCCTAAAGTCACAAATGGTGTTAGACAATTGTTTTATTCAAGTTTTTTTTTCTCTCTTGATTCTTTAAGAATTAAGTTCTTGATTAAGAATTATTTTCTTCAAATATACAAATTGATTGTTGTGTGTTTTTTTACATTAAACAAGGAATTCAAATATGAGTTTCTTGCATTCAAGGTTGAAGATAACTTGACCAGGGTTTCTGTTTAACGTTTAGAATTTCTCAAACGAAATTTTCTTTCCTTTACTGCAATTCCTTTTAATTTTTGCTTTTACATTTCAATTCATGCATTTAATTCCTTTCAATTTCTGTTTGTCTCAATTGCAATTTCAATTTTAGGTTTGCTTTTATTTCCAATCCATTAGATGGTTAGATTCACAACAAAAACCCAAGGTCATGTTGAAATTAACAACATGCAAAATGAATTGTCATATTAGGCTTATAAAACGCCTAAGTGTTACCAATTGAACTTGTAGAATACCTACTAGACACTTTTCTTCTTGAAATACTTGATCGTAATGACATCGAACCAATGCTTGATGAGTATAAAAAAGATGTCGACCACTCAAACAAAGTTGATGAAGAACATGACTACAACAACAAAGATGATTTGGACTTCGGTTCCTCGTATTATTGTTGGGGAACATATTGTGCAACATTTATTTGCTCTCCGTCTAGGTTATCACCCTATCATAGATGTATGGTATCATCTCATGACACCACTCCTCAACTATTACATCCACACTTGGTCCACTAGTTCAGTCCTGTTATGCTTTAACAGTCCACCAAACTTGGATTCCACAGTACAACCCACTTATGCACCTTTAGTCCAGACCACCCCTACTCCATTAATGCATATCACTACTACTCTGAATCTGCAGTCAACTTGGGTCCCTAGTGCAATCCACCCTTCCTTCCTCAATCTGCATCACCCATGCTCCCTTAGTCCACACTGCCCCTACTCCCTCAATGCATACCACC
This sequence comes from Phaseolus lunatus, assembly GCA_013389735.1. Lineage (NCBI taxonomy): Eukaryota > Viridiplantae > Streptophyta > Magnoliopsida > Fabales > Fabaceae > Phaseolus > Phaseolus lunatus. Next base: position 13,922,289 of record CM023865.1, on the reverse strand, counting down.
ACAGCTTCCTCAGTTGAGCTCATCCATGATGTTGAGTCCATCTCACCCCTACTACTTTCGATTATGATCTTCCTACTGAGGAGGTGCTACGTGATGCTAGAGGAAAGATCATCATACGACCAGTGGGTAAAGGGTGAGCTTACTATCTTATTCATATTGCATGCTTAAAAATATAATGCTTAACATTTTGGTTTGTATATTTTGTAGATGGACACTTAACCATCATGTTATTGAAGCTATGACTGAAGAGGCCCAACTTAGATGGTGAACTGAATTTAAGGTGAGTTAAATTATTAATTAGAAGGAATTACAATTTAGTCATTCTTCAATATGATCAAATTAAATTATGTGTTCTTAATTTTTCCAGACTAGAGTGACTTGAACCCTATCATGATGAGTGGTAAATTAGAAAGGTCTACGAGTCAAAAGTAAGAAAGCGCCTCTGTGACAGCTTAGCAAAACTAGGGTAAAGAGCTCCATACCTAGTTGGATAGGAGAAAAAGCATGTGTGAAATTTTGAACTATTGAAATGTATAAAAGTTCAAAGAAAAGTCATCTCAAAAGAAAATGAATTGGTCTTTAACTCAGGGTGCAATCACCTCAAACTACACTTGGACATTGCATTGAGCTTGGTAAGTATTATTCATGACTTGTGTATAGGAAGTTAGATGTAATTCAATTAAGTTGTGCAAGATATATTGTTTGTAACTATGCAACCCTTATCAGGAACATATATATGAACGACCTTTTGAACCAAATGAATTATTTCTCGCCATTCACACCAACAAGAAGAATAATTGGGTAGATGGTCAAACTCGTGAGACTTATGTAAGTTATTATTTTAGATTTTGTTACTTTATTTATATTTTAAATGTAAATTACTAACATTTGCAACTCCCTATAATTGTCTAGGAAACCTACTGTGAGCGTTGACGGTCATCTAATTAGAGACTTTTGAAGGATCAACTTCTGATGTCCACCAATAAATGTAGCAGAAAACTTTAGTGCTAAAAAGATGTTGCAGGAGGAAACAATAACAGTAGAGTTTATGGCATTGCGAACTTGGTCGCTAACTTTTGCTTTGGAGTGTTATTCTTGACTCAACCCTCCTTATTAGCTTCTATCATTATCATTGTGAGCAATTAGTTGAAAATGAACGACTTTGTCAAAAAATCCTTGAAGCAACTAAAACATCTAATGCAGTAAATGAAGAGCTAATGCAACAACTCAAATAGCTAATGCAACCATTGAAAGAGGTAACCTATCAAGTAAAAGAACTGCACAATTGGAGGACATAATCAAGTTGATGCAACAACAATTAGTTAATATGATGGAATGAAAATTTTGGCAACACTTCAACAATACGAATCAGGTCCACCCTCACTATGCTGAACACATTGATGACCACCCCCTTCCTTGATGTTCACTTACAATACAAGTTAAATTATTTGCTAATTATTTTCATACACTAATTGTTTCAATAAACATGTTGAGTGTCAATTTGTATTATACATTCTTATTTGTTCCAGTTGATCTACATTATGAGTTTTTATAATTGAATTTTAGTTTTAATATGGATTTGCAATTATAATTTTATTTGAATTTGAAATTAAATTTGAATAATAAATGTTACCATTGAAATTGGATTTTTATTTGAAATTCTAGAAATTACATATTTATTTCAAATTATAATTTCAGCTGCAATTGAACCTCTATGTTGCAATACTAGCAATGTTCAATTTATATTCATCATAGTAGGGAATACAATAAACAAATATAACATACAACACTTATATTTTTTTGTCTCCATCACTTTTTCTTTCTTCATTTTTATTTTTATTTCAGGTTCAAATAATTGTCAAATTCTGAATGAAAAATTGCATGTAAAGGATAAAAACTAATTAGGACAAACATGAAAATAAACTTTAGAAATTTATTAGAACGCTCACCCCATTGTTGGGAATACAATAAACAAATATAATATACAACACTTATACTTTTTTGTCTCCATCACTTTTTCTTTCTTTTTTTTATGTTTGGTTCAGGTTCAAATAATTGTCAAATTGTGAATTAAAAATTGCATGTAAAGGATAAAAACTAATTAGGGAAAACATGAAGATAAACTTTAGAAATTTATTAGAATGCTCACCCCCATTGCCTCACTATTTGCTTATTAGAATATTAAGCATCAATTAAGTTCTTTTAATTTGTATTATCTTTTAATTTGATACTTTAATTGCAAAAAAAATTTCCATATCAATTTGAATTATTAGCTAAGTTTATATCCAACTAAATAGGTAATAAAATGTTAAATAGAATTGCAATTTTTTTTATCTCGTTAGTGTCTTAGTCTCTAATATTAACATTATTTTAATATTTAATTCTTTATGCATCGACCAGATCGACACTACTCTTTATTTAATATTTTAGTTTTATAACTTTTGCATTCGTTAGGTTGATGTGCATTACAAATATTAATTAATGGACGTTAGTTATAACAACAGTTGATCCCACACTAATAGCACCGGTTGTATGAAACTGACGCAAACGTCATAGCTTCAATAGCTTCAATATCTGGAGAGTTTGTTCTTTGACATACGCAACACCGACATTAATCATGACTTAACGTTAACTTTTTAGCATTTGAAAGAATTTTTAGCTAATGAAAACCACCAATTTTCTTGTAGTGTTATGAACTAATGTTTTCTTCTAATTTTCCTATCTTTTCCTTTATTTTTGTGTTCAACATTTGTTTGACTAATTACTTAATTCTCTTATATATACAATAACTTAATTTACAAAATATTAGTATTCCATTAAAATAATAAAGTCGTTTATTTTCTCATAACCTCCAAAAAAAATATTTTTTTTTTTGAAAAATACTTATTTAGATGGATATAAATAAAATGAAAATGAGTAAAGAAAACTTCTTCACTTATTTAATTAGTGGAAATAATTAAAAAATATTAGTGGAAATAATTAAAAAATATGAAAAAGCAACTAAAAAATGTAATGTTTATTGTAAATTAAAAATTTTAGAAAGGTAATTATGATTATTATCAGATTAAAATTTAATTTTTAAGCAATAGGTAATGAACATTTTCCATCTCAAATCATAAAGATAAAATAGAATGAAATAAATATAATAGTATCAACGAAATTTTATAACTTTTATATGTGATTCTTCTTTCCTAATAAACAACAGAAATATTGAAAATCAGTTTTAGATACTTCTTTCACAACAAGAAAAAATGGTTTTAACGGGGATTTATTTTTACATTATCCAGAGTTAAAACCTCTATTAAGTCATTTACCTAGGGTTTTAGTTTCCCCCACTAAATCATTCCTGAGCGGGTTTTCCGGGATTTTTTTAAACCTCAGGAAAAGTCTTTCAGAACCCCTGTTAAATGCCATGAGTTTAAGAACCTCTGTAAAATACTAAGGGTTTCAAAACCTCCATAAAATACCATGAGTTTAAGAACCTCTGTAAAATACCATGAGTTTCAAAATTTCCGTAAAATGACTTGCCATTTGAAATAACTTTCAACCTCATTTTCCACCATTTCTAACGATCCTCCTAACTTCTCTCTTCCATCATAGACACACTGCTCTCTGACACAGGCTCAATGGCCACCGACAACAGTCCTAACAAGGAATCATAATTTAGCCACACTTATGTTTATTATATCTAAGGAGAAGAAACACTAAATAAGGCATTATCTTCTTCTTACTCTAATATTGCTTCTTCCATCACCTTACTGCCCCAACTTGGGTAACAAGCCCCTATTACCTAGCTCGACAACAATTGGTGTTTACCACTGCTTTATATATACTAAATAATTGCATTATCTATCAGATGTGTACTTCAAAGTCATGTGTGTTCTTGGCTAAAGATTGCAAGAACATATTGCAAGGAGAAATTAACTTCATTACTTCACACTTTCATAGTGAATTAATTATTAGATGCATTTTAAAATAAAGACCTCAATTTAAAATATTTCAAAACTATGAGAATTAAATATTAATAATTATAATTATAACTAAAACTAAAATTTCACATAAAATATACGTACATCAAAAGCTAAAACAAAATAAGTCAGGTTTTTTGAAGTATAAGCTCGTAAAAAAAAACTAGGAATTATATAAATCAACTACCATTAATCATAAAAAAATATGTAAATACGATTGAAATACTTATTATCCAAGATTAGTTGTTAAAATACTTATTATCCAAGATTAGTTGTTGAAATACTTATTATCCAAGGTTATTTTGCTGAGTTTTTAAAATAAACTTTTGAAACTTTAGAAAACTTATTTGTAATATAAAGTTACACTTTCAAAATTTTAGAAAGAATTTAGTTATAAAATATATTAAAACTATGTAGTTTTGATTATTTATTTATAAATAGATTTAGTTTTATTTATTTATTTATTGAAGTTTGAAAAATCTAGAGTGTTTTATTGAGATTCTACAATAAATCTTTGAAATTTAACGAAAGTTAAAAAAACCTCCGTTATTTTTTTGAGATTTTAGAATAAACCTTTGAAACTTAACAAAGGTTAACAAAACTTCTGTTATTTTGCTGAGGTTTTAAAATAAACATTTGAAATTTAAAGAAGGTTAAAAAAAATCTCTGTTATTTTGCTGAGGTTTTAGAATAAACCTTTGAAATTTAATGAAGGTTAAAAAAAACCTCTGTTATTTTGCTAAGGTTTTAGAATAAAGCTTTGGAATTTAACGAAAGTTAAAAAATCCTTCGTTATTTTGCTGAGGTTTTAGAATAAACCTTTGGAATTTAACGAAGGTTAAAAAAACCTTTGTTATTTTGCTGAGGTTTTAAAATAAACTTTTGAAATTTAACAAAGGTTAAAAAAACCTCCGTTATTTTGCTGAGATTTTAGGATAACCTTTGAAATTTAACAAAAGTTAAAAAAACCTTCATTATTTTGCTGAGATTTTAATATAAACCTGTGGAATTTAACGAAGGTTAAAAAAACCTCTTTTATTTTGTTGAGGTTTTAGAATAACCTTTGAAACTTAACAAAGGTTAAAAAAACCTCTCTTAATTAAATCAATTCTTAGGATTATATTAACCTCCACTAAATAACCTTCGTTAAAGTTTTTTTTCTTGTATTACTTTTCAATTCTTTTCCTCCCAAATTAACCAATAGGATAAATATTTTTTTTTTTATATTTGATGAAAGAAATATACGTTCTATATCTATCTACTTTTATATATATATATATATATATATATATATATATATATATATATATATATATATATATATATATTGGAAAATAGAATGACATTTGATTATTTTAGACATACATATAAATGATAAATAAATTTTATTTTTGATTTGATCTTTTAAATTGGGTATGAGGAAGAGATAAGTATATACATATCCACACAATTCTTTTCCACACACTTATCCTTATCTTAAATTACTTAAACACTCCTAGTTTATTAGGTAAGTTACAAAACTTATTTTTATTGTATTTTTTAGTCTTTGATTTTGTTTCATTTAAAAAACTTTTCTTTTGTTACACAATTTTTCATTCACTCTTTTAACACTTCGATATATATGTTTAAGATATTTTTCTTTTGTCATTATTCAATTTCATTCAAATGATGTATTGTATTTCACCACATACAAGCATCAATTTTATTGAATTAAATTTTTTCCAAAGCATACTTTTTAATAATTTTTTTTATTGTTTTTTGTCATAAAAATGTTTGACTTTCAATTTTGAATGTTAAAGTCTTTAGCAAGTTATTACCACATAATTGTTTGTAATTGAAGTCGTTCATATGATCTTTACAAAAAGAACTAAATATAATGAAGCATGAATACCAAGAGAAATTCTTACCTAAGAACTAGGTTATGGAGTCCTAGACAAGTGAGAAGTTCCTTGCTCCTCATTAGATAGGAAATTTTTTTATAATCTCATTATATATCCTCTCTTCAACATCAAACAAATATCGACCTTAGAATTGAAGTTATCTAGTTTTTGTTAATAAAGGGGAAATCGAGAAGTCTAATCAAAGTAGGAAAACATGTTCTTGGTAGTATTTTTTTAGCACTTGATTTTGAAAAACTTGGTCTTTGAAATTTTGAAAGATAAGGTGTATGTTGAAAAGAGAAGATTATATTTAATTTTATTTAAGGATATCCATTTAACTCGAGATCATGCTTCAATGGATAAAGATAGATTATTTTTTTACAGTGAGAGACAAAATTTGAAATATTTTGAAAACAGTCAAGTTGTTAGAATGAAATTAACTCATAATTAAGACCCTACTTTCAAAGACACTCAATATAGAAAGAAAACATTCAACTCTTTAAATAAATATTCATATACATTGGTGAAATCTTCGTATCTTCATATTGAGATCATGTTTCACTGTACTTGACTTCAATTTGTAAACGTCATAATTTTTCTATTGACCTTTTCAACTTATAAAAGTGTAATGAAAATACACTCGTGTAGTCATGATATATAGTCCAACATGTGACATTTAACTTGATATGAATAGCTAATTTATATATGTTGCTTGCTTTTACTGAAAAGTTAAGTATAAATGGACCAATATTTGGTTGGATATTGATTTATTCCTTTTCTACTTAGGCAAGTTAGTATTATTAATCAGTTAATCTAATTATGTAGAAGAGAAATTAGTTTAAACATAAAATGTTATTTTGACAATTACAAATTAAAATATATTAATTTATAATTGTAATTTGACTAATACAATTTTAAAACTATTTTATTTTAAAAAAATATATTATTTTTCTTTCTAATTGTAATAGGATAGATGATTTTCAAGATTTTTTAAAACAAAGAATGAAATATATAATTGTTACATACTTATAACATCATTAGATTAGATGTGACAGAGAACTTTTATGACCCGTTTTTTTTTTTATGCCCCAGAGGAGACGATAGAATGAAGAGATAATAAGGAAGAATTGGTCCACAGAGAGTAAGGTTTGGGCACAGTGAAACATCTTTTTTCCAATCATCTTCATCTTGTTGGGTTGGGCTCACTTCCTATGTTGAGGTCCAATCTAATTTTTAATCACCTTTAGGGTTTTTCCTGAGAGACAGAGTGACAGCCGTCAGCAGAGACAGAGAGAGAAAAAGAGAGAGAAAAGAAAAAGATAGAAAAGTTTCGCCCAGTAACTTCCAGCCGCCGTCGACACTTTGTTCACCGTTGGATCGGGCTGAAATTTTGTAAGCAGGTTCATAATTTGTGTGAATTCAATATGACCGTTCGGATCTTGCAGAAGTGATTTGAGCAGAGAGAAATTCATCTCACATTACAGCAGCGTTTTCAGCGTTTCTCTTGAGAACGAGTTTTTTCGGATTGCTGCTGCTGTTTCGTCCACCGTTGGATTGGGCTGAAATTTAGTCAGCAGGTTCATACCTTGTGGTGCTTCAATTGGACCGTTCGGATTGTTCAAAAGTCACCGGAACAGTGAGATATAGGCCGCGTATGGTAGCTGCAGTTTTGGAAATTTTTCAGGTTTCTTGTTCTTTGTTTCATCTCTGTTGTATTTCTACTTGGCTGGTTATTGAGCACAATTTGTGCTGTTTTGAGACTCTCTTGTAACCATAATATTGATCATAGTGGAGTTTGATTGACTGGCTTGTGCCCGTGGTTTTTACTTCTCACATTGAGAAGGTTTTCCACGTTAAAAATTTATGTGTCTTCCTGAAGTGTGTTTTTGTTGCTGCCATTATTTGTTATTGCTCCTCACAGATTCTTGCTAGTTGAAGAAATTATTATCCGCTGCTTATTGCTCTTGTTGAGATATTATTTTTATTGTGTTGAATTTCCCATCAGAGCTCCTTGGTTGGGGCTATTTGACTACTTGAATGATGGGGACAAATACAAATAAGATGATCTGTTTGAACGGCACTAACTATCACTTATGGAAGGGAAAAATGAGGGATATGTTATTTGTGAAGAAATTGCATCTTCTTGTGTTTGCTACTGAAAAGCCAGAAGACAAGACTAGTGAGGAATGGAAGTTTGAGCATCAACAGGTTTGTGGTTTTATTCGTCAGTTTGTTGAAGACAATGTTTATAATCACATTGCTAATGAGGAACATGCAAAATCCTTGTGGAAGAAGATTGAGACTTTGTATGCTTCTAGTACAGGAAACAATAAATTATATTTGTTGAATTGCTTGATAAATTTGAAGTACAAGGAGGAGATTTCTATTTCAGATCACTTAAATAATTTTCAGGGGCTTCGAGATCAATTGTCACAAATGGGCATCAAATTTGATGATGAAGTGTTGGGATTATGGCTACTGAATACTCTACCAGATTCTTGGGAAACATTTCGGGTTTCAATTACAAACTCATCTCCTGATGGTGTTGTCTCCTTGGAAAATGTCAAGAGTGGTGTACTTAATGAGGAGATGAGAAGGAAGGCTCATGGTACTTCATCTCATTCCGAGGTACTTGTCACCGAAAATAGGGGGAGTGTTAGGAATTATGGCTTTAAACTAGAGGGGGGGTGAATTGTTTAAAGAGGTTTTCGCAGACTTTTTGAAGCTGGAATGAGTTTATCTCAGAAACCAATTGATCAAGCAATTCAGTTAGTCAAAACAGTAAGCAAAACTGCACTGTCAGAAAAACAATCGGTTGTTTCTTCGAAACAATCGGTTGTTTTTATCAGCAAACAACAAACAAACTGAATTTAAAGAGTAAGGGATAGAGAGATTGTACACAGTTGTTTATACTGGTTCACTCCAACCCAGAGCTACATCCAGTCTTCTCAGAACCCTGAGGAAATCCACTAAGCAATCAACACTAGATTACTTACACACAACCAAGAAAGTGACCTTGAACACCCTCAAGAAACACACTTTCCTTGGTCAGCACACCACACTAAGAAGGCTGATCTTGATCCCCTCAAGAACACACAGCTCTTCTTAGCAACAGCACAAACGAATGTTCACAGAATTACAAGGATTACACTTGTTACAGAAGCAATCTGAAATCAGTACAAGAGAATCCTATCTCAACACTTTGATCAACCAAAACTCTAAGCAATCTCCAACTGTTAGAAAAACTTTTTCAACTCACTTTGATTCTTTTCAATTCAAATCTGTTTTTCTGTATATATAAAAAGAAGATGTTTGTAATCAAATCTTAAAAAACTCTTAATTGCTTTAGAAAGATTGGTCAAAGCATTTAATGACTGGAGCGTATGAATTAAAAGCATTTAGAGCTCAGTCAAAGTCAAAACTGTTTTCTGTTATAAAAACATAACAAAAAATCGATTGTTTCCTCGAATCAATCGGTTGTTTTGTTACTTAACCAATTTTCACATTTCAAAACAGTTTTCAAAACACCTAAGCTTAAACAATCGGTTGTTTCGATAAAACAATCGGTTGTTTTAACTCAGTTTGAAAAAACACTTTACTTTGTTTGAAAGTTGAGATGCTTGAGCTTTAGATTCAATCAAAGGTTGAGTTACACAACTCAAACTACCCAGATCCTAACTAAACCAGCACAGCAACAACAAGCACAGCAAAAGCTTCATCATCCTCCAAAGGATTTGGATTCTTCAAAACCTTGAACACCACTTGGTTCAACAGGGAGAAGTCAGAAAAGGGAACCGAAAGGGAGTAGAGAGAACAGCAGAAGTAAGTCCAAGTCTAGATACAAAAATATGGAGTGTCATTATTGTCACAAAACAGGGCACATTAAGAGAAACTGTTTTCTTTGGAAAAAGGAGAACAAAGATAAGAAAGGGAAGCAGAAGGAGAAACATCATGACAATGATGATCGTGTTACTACTGCTACTTGTGATGATGATCTTATTATTCTCCGTGACCATGATTCAGTTAATCTTGTATCAGATGAGAGCATGTGGATAATTGACAGTGGTGCTACATTGCATGTTACACCAAGGAAGGAGTTCTTCACATCTTACACTTCCGGTGATTTTGGAGTGTTGAAGATGAGTAATGATGGTGTGTCTAAGGTAGTTGGTATTGGTGATGTTTGCTTGCAAACCAATATGGGAATGCAGTTGTTGCTTAGAGGAGTCAAACATGCTCCAGATATCCGCTTTAATTCGATCTCTGTGCAGATGCTTGATGATAGTGGTTATGAAAATCACTTTGGTTCAGGAAAGTGGAAACTCTCCAGAGGTAATCTAATTGTGGCCAAAGGAGAGAGAATTAGTAAACTGTATTGGACAAAAGCATTGGTTGCTAAAGACAGTGTGAACGCCATGGATATGGATGCTTCTTTGTGGCACCGAAAGCTTAGTCATATCAGTGAGAAGGGGCTGAATTGTTTAGCTAAAAAGGATGTGCTTCCGGGATTGAAGAGTGCAGAGTTGGAGAAATGTTCTCATTGCATGCTTGGTAAGCAGACCAGAGTATCCTTCAAGAAGCATCCTCCCTCAAAGAAGTCAAAGTTGCTTGAATTGGTGCATTCTGATGTTTGTGGCCCATTGAAGGTAAAGTCATTTACTGGTGCACTTTATTTTGTTACCTTTATTGATGATTGTTCCAGGAAGCTTTGGGTTTATGTTTTGAAAACAAAGGACCAAGTTCTAGAAAAATTCAAAGAATTTCATGTTTTGGTTGAGAGACAGTCAGGCAAGAAGCTTAAATGCATTCGTACTGACAATGGTGGTGAGTATTGTGGACCGTTCGATGTTTATTGTAAGCAACACGGTATCAGACATGAAAAGACTCCTCCTAAAACTCCTCAGCTGAATGGTTTAGCAGAAAGAATGAACAGGACATTGATAGAAAGAGTTAGGTGTATGCTTTCTGAAGCAAAGTTGCCTAAGCATTTTTGGGGTGAGGCATTGTACACTGCAGTGTATGTTATTAATTTGAGTCCTGCAGTTGCTTTGAATGGTGAGGTGCCAGACAAGATTTGGTTTGGCAAGAATGTCAAGTATGATCATTTGCGAGTCTTCAGTTGTAAAGCATATGTGCATGTTCCAAAGGATGAGAGATCCAAGTTGGATGCGAAGACAAGACAGTGCATCTTTATTGGTTATGGTCAGGATGAATTTGGCTACAGGTTCTTTGATCTTGTTGAGAGGAAGTCAATTAGAAGCCGTGATGTGAAGTTCATGGAAGATCAAACCATTGAAGATATTGACAAGATAGAGAAGACAACATCTGAGATAGATAATAGATTGTCTAATGTTGATCCAGTTCGAATGCCTCTACGTGATCTGGATACTATTGAGAATAATGTTCAGAATGATGAGCAACATGATGATGTTGATGATCAGCAACTTCGAGAAGATTTTGATGTTCCTATTGATGATGTTGACGAGGAACATGGGATGTCACAAGATGAAGATCTTGGTGATGCTTCTAAACCACCTCAAGTTCAAATTCGAAGGTCTAATAGGCAGAGGGAACCATCTACCAGGTATCTTTCTGATGACTATGTTACCTTGACAGATGAAGGAGAACCTGAGTATTATCTTGAGGCCATAGAGAGTGAAGAAAAGAAAAAGTGGTTGGATGCAATGCAAGATGAAATGAAGTCTTTGTTTGATAATCACACTTTTGACTTGGTGAAATTGCCAAAAGGCAAGAAGGCTCTAGAAAACAGGTGGGTTTATAGGGTAAAGCAAGAAAGCAATTCTACATCTCCAAGATATAAAGCCAGATTGGTGGTGAAAGGTTTTAGACAGAGAAAAGGCATTGATTTCAATGAGATTTTTTCTCCTGTGGTGAAAATGTCATCCATTAGAATTGTGTTGAGTTTGGCTGCTACTCTTGATTTAGAGGTAGAGCAAATGGATGTTAAAACTGCTTTCCTTCATGGTGATTTGGAAGAAGAGATTTACATGAAGCAACCTCATGGTTTTCTTGTTGAAGGCAAGGAAGATCATGTGTGTAGGCTGAGAAAAAGTCTATATGGCTTGAAGCAGGCTCCGCGTCAATGGTACAAGAAGTTTGAGTCTGTTATGTGTGAGCATGGCTACAAGAAGACTACTTCTGATCATTGTGTCTTTGTTAAAAGGTTTGCTAATAATGATTTCATTATCCTGTTGTTGTATGTGGACGACATGCTTATTGTTGGGAAAGATATTTCCATGATCAACAGGTTGAAGAAGCAATTGAGTGAGTCATTTGCTATGAAAGACATGGGAGCTGCTAAGCAAATTCTTGGTATAAGAATCATGCGTAATAGGCAAGAGAAGAAGTTTTGGTTGTCACAGGAGCACTATGTTAAAAGAGTGCTACAGAGGTTCCAGATGGAAAATGCTAAGGCAGTAAGCACTCCTCTTGCTACTCATTTTAAATTAAGTGCAAAACAAAGTCCTTCTAATGAAACTGAAAAATCATATATGCAACAGGTTCCTTATGCATCTGCTGTGGGTAGTTTGATGTATGCAATGGTGTGTACAAGACCTGATATTGCACATGCTGTTGGTACTGTTAGTAGATTTTTGTCTAATCCAGGTAGAGAGCATTGGAATGCTGTGAAATGGATTTTAAGGTATCTTCGTGGTACTACTTGTTTGAAGCTTTGTTTTGGAGGTGATAAGCCTACCCTTGTGGGCTATACTGATTCTGATATGGGTGGAGACATAGATACTAGAAGGTCTACCTCAGGCTACGTGATTAAATTTGCAGGGGGAGTTGTGGCATGGCAATCTAGATTGCAGAAGTGTGTTGCATTGTCCACTACTGAGGCAGAGTTCATTGCCATTACAGAAGCATGCAAGGAGTTGCTTTAGGTGAAGAAACTCTTGCAAGAGCTTAGTTTTGTTCAAGACAAGTACTTGCTATTTTGTGATAGTCAAAGTGTCATTCATCTCGGTAAGAATTCAACTTTTCATTCTAGGTCCAAGCATATTGATGTGAGGTATCATTGGATACGTGATGCCTTGGAAGCTAGGTTACTGGAGTTGGCAAAAGTTCATACAGATGATAATTGTGCTGATATGATGACTAAGACACTATTGAGAAGCAAGTTTGAAACTTGTTGTGAGATTGCCGGTTTGTCAATCATCTCCACATAGTTGTGAGGGGGAGATTTGTTGGGTTGGGCTCACTTCCTATGTGGAGGCCCAATCTAATTTTTAATCACCTTTATGGTTTTTCCTGAGAGACAGAGTGACAGCCGTCAGCAGAGACAGAGAGAGAAAAAGAGAGAGAAAAGAAAAAGATAGAAAAGTTTCGCCCAGTAACTTTCAGCCGCCGCCGACACTTTGTTCACCGTTGGATCGGACTGAAATTTTGTAAGCAGGTTCATAATTTGTGTGAATTCAATCTGACCGTTCGGATCTTGCAGAAGTGATTTGAGCAGAGAGAAATTCATCTCACATTACAGCAGCGTTTTCAGCGTTTCTCTTGAGAACGAGTTTTTTCGGATTGCTGCTTCTGTTTCGTCCACCGTTGGATCGGGCTGAAATTTTGTCAGCTGGTTCATACCTTGTAGTGCTTCAATTGGACCGTTCGGATTGTTCAAAAGTCACCGGAACAGTGAGATATAGGCCGCATACAGTAGCTGCAGTTTTGGAAATTTTTCAGGTTTCTTGTTCTTTGTTTCATCTTTGTTGTATTTCTACTTGGCTGGTTATTGAGCACAATTTGTGCTGTTTTGAGACTCTCTTGTAACCATAATATTGATCATAGTGGAGTTTGATTGACTGGCTTGTGCCCGTGGTTTTTACTTTTCACATTGAGAAGGTTTTCCACGTTAAAAATTTTTGTGTCTTCCTGAAGTGTGTTTTTGTTGCTGCCATTATTTGTTATTGCTCCTCACAGATTTTTGCTAGTTGAAGAAATTATTATCCGCTGCTTATTGCTCTTGTTGAGATATTATTTTTATTGTGTTGAATTTCCCATCACATCTCTATTATAAATAGCAGTTCTTAGAGTTAGAGTGATATGTATACTTCCATCCTCAAACTTAAGTAAGTATAGAGATTTGGTATTGTTAAAAATGGCCATCTTGGGTGCCTCCAAATTCCTCTCATTCGCTACTCTTTTAGCAATGCTTTTACTACTCATCAACTCTGTTCTGGGAACTGCTGCCATGAAACACGGTATTTTTACAATTATAAATACACTAACATTCTTTATTCATGATTTCTATACCCTTTCTCTTCTTTTTTGTTTCATCTCTTCATTCATTCACTTTTTTTTACGGATCAGGACGTAAACTTCTCCAACCTAGTTATGAGACATCACCATATCCTGGTGCTGGAGGATATGGACCATATTCAGGTGGTGGAGGATATACCCCGAAACCATGAAATGAACCAGCAAGGGCAAAATAAAGAAGATCCAACAATGCTCTGTGCCTGAAATATTATTGGATATGTATGTTAGAATCGTTTTGAATTTCATAGGAGTGCTAAAATTACTTTTAAACATATAGAACTGTGTATCTGTACTACAATAATCATACTCAATACAAAGTAGTTTACTCTTTGTTCAGGGCGTCACAAAATACTTCGTTTTTTTTTTTATGACAGACAGATGAGTTTTTCAGATTTTTTTAAGGTAAATGCCATGTGACATGAAAGTTAATGGCATGAAAGAAAATAATCAACTTATTTCGTACTAGAAGGTGAAAACCGAGTTTAAATATAATTCATAAAGTGATATTTTATTTTTAATGGATCTGAATTATTTAACATTCGATTCATAATTATATTTATCCACGCATGTATTTTGCAAAAATACCAATATAACTTAAGTGTAATTCTATGAAGATTGTTTAAATTTATTTACTAAAAGCATGAGCTGTTATTTTAGTGTATGAAAGCAAAATTACTAAATGTATAAGACAAAATTTGATTTAGAATTATCTTCCTAGTTAACTTTTAAAATGGTTATAAATATTTATTATAAAATTATAAAGTATAAAAATTTTCTTAATACACTTTTAAATTCAGGTGCTTCTACTCAATAAATATGAGAGGTTGTCATTAATAGACTCACGATATTTACTCTAATGTCATCATTTGTTAAAAACTTCAAGATAATAAAATATGCAAATCTCCATGAAATAAAACGAATTATATTAATGGAATAATATACAATTTTATTTAGAAAAAAAATTCTTTGACACTGTCCTTTTTATATACATCCATTTGACAATTGTTTTTTATAATAGATATTCTATTATAATAATAAAAATAAATACAAATGTTCATGTAAGTAAAAAATTGAATTGTCAAATAATAAATAATTACTCATTTATTTACTATGTGGGAATAGCAGGTGTCCAAGAATATTTTATATGTTGTAAAAAAACAAAAATTAAATTAAATTACTTTTGATTTTCGCTAAACTTATTTCAGCTTACATGCTGACACAATATTACTAAACTCAGATATTTATTATTATTTTTTTTATAAAAATTTTCATGTTAGATTATTATCAATTATTCGTTATTTCACCATTTTTCAATGTTATTTGCAACTTAACAATCTTCATGCTATTACACTAAAACTTTTATATTTAGAGGACACACATGTACAATGCAAATTAGTTTATTCGGTTTCACATCTTAAGGTTGTTACTTGTATGTTTTGGTAGATATAATTTACTATTTGTGGGGAATAAGGGGATTTACTTAAAGAAGTTTTGTTTGGATTGTTTCTATTTAGTTAGGTGATTTGTGGTTGGGATTGCAACGGGATGGGATAAGTGTTTCACTCTCTCCTACTTTTTTTTATTGTTGAAGTAAACATTAATCTCCAATATCATCTTCATATCCAATAGATATGAATCTTTTTTCTCATTCGCATCCCTACCACTAAACCAACATTCCTTTTAACTGACTATTCTAAATATTAATTAACTATTTTTTTTTTAAAAATAAAAATTATGATAAAGGAAACATAATATTATTAAATAATCAATGTTAAAAGAATAGACATTTTCTTTTTTACTATGTAAAAAATTAAGAAAAAAATTATAATTATAAATATCAAATAATAATTGATATAAAAGTTAAATAATTATAGAAAAGAGTAAAAATGATTAAACTAAAAATTAAAAATAAATTAATATATATATCTTAAGTTACCTAATAAATTAAAAATGTTTTAATACTCTTAATAAAAATGCAAATAAGGATGAAAATAAATACTGGAATGAGATGAGCTTGTGTATATTCATCCATATTTCCATACCCAAATTAAAAAATTAATTATTATTCATACTCATACTTAATTTAAAAAAATTGAATAATTTATGGAGAATTCTTGTTGCACCGCCATATCTTTTTCCCTCCATAAAGCATATGAAATGATAATTCTGTCATTTTTTTTTATTTTTCTTATTGACATTCCTCTTCTATTTTCTAATTATAAAATTTTAAAATCTAAAATTTAGAATATAAATGTTGTATTTCGAATTTTAGAATTTAAAAGATTTATGAATTATACAATTTTAAAAATAAGAAAAAAAAATCCTTCACTGTTTATATAATTTTGAAATTGAAATATTGATGTTGTAGTAAGAAACTATGAGGTGGAGGAAGAAACACCGTGTATTATTAATTAGTTGACCAATGTGCAAAAGGGCTTGGTGTTTTTAAAACGTAGAATGAAATATAGAATTGTTAAACATTATATTAGATGTGACAGACAACTTTATGAGCTGATTTTTTTATGGCCCAGAGGAGACGATAGAATGAAGAGATAAGGAAGAATTGGTCTACAGAGAGTACGGTTGGGGCACAGTGAAACATGTTTTATGCGGTGTAGAAAGAAAAAAATTAAACCAATTAAGCTACTTTTGGCTGACACAATATTACTAAACCCACTTATTCCTTATTTCACCATTACTCAATGTTACTCGCCTTGCTATTACACTAAAACTTTTATATCTAGTAGACACATTATATACAATGCAAACTAATTTATCCGGTTTGGTACATATTGCAAGATACACTTAGTTTCATAGCTCGAGTTTGGTACTCGTATGTTTTGGTAGATATAATCTACTATTTGTGGGGATATAAGGGATTTACTTAAGAACATTTGTGTGGATTGTCTGTATTTAGTTAGCTGATTTGTCAAAGAAAAAATGAGATGGGAGAGAAGGAGAAAGTGGTAGATTTGTCGTAGGGATAATAAGAAGTGATGAGTGTGAGTTTTATTATATTATAAAGTAAAAGTTCATCTCTAATTTCATTTCTTTGTTTAGGAGATTTTTTTTCTCATCCACATTCCTATAAAAAAAATGGACATTTACGTGATTATTTTAAATATTAATTAATTAATTTTTTATAAAAAAAATGCAAAGAAAATATGATATTATGTTTTTTCTTTTTTTTATGTCAACTATTTAGAAATAAGTTATAAACTAAAGATAAAAAAAGTTATAAATTTTCCTAAACTCTAAACTCTTAAGTTAAATAAATTTAGAATTTTTTACATCTTGATAATTTATTCTCGTATTTATTACATATGTAGTGACACACTATGAATGTATGAATGTATTGTGTAGACGAGTAGACTTAGATGTAAGTTCTAAATGATTAAAATTTCAAATATAATTATTTTTAATCATGTATGTATCTATTTAATGTGATATTTTTATAGTTATCTTGATTGATTAAGTTTTACTAGTTTTTTCTTCTTCTATTACATGTTACATTCCTCATTCTGATATAAAATAATTTATTTGACATTTATTTCTTTGTTTTATCTTATTACAATAGTATCTTATTTATTATAATAATTTCTTTCTTTCTCTAAATATATGTTAACAGTAAAGCCTTGACAATTTACTTTCATATGTGCATTTTTTTTATTTATTTGGATGTAGTCGTAGTTGAAACCTCCGCATACACGACTCTAGAAAAATATTGAAAAAAATAAATGGACTCCTAACTTGTTCTCTAAGGGGTTATGATATTAAACCATTATCATTTCATATACTTAATATACAACAACATATATTATTATTTTATTTTAAAAATTTATTTATATTTATTATTATCAGCATGTAAATATAATATTTTATCATTAAAAAGAATTGTTAGGCAATTGTTTGAAAAAATATCTCTTGACCATTAAGTTTTTGTAAATAAGCATATGAAAAACTGTTTTAATAATAAAACATGATTTTTTAAGTGAGATAATAAGTGTATAAATAAAAAAATATTATTTAAAATTTAAAGAAAGTACAACTTAATAACTAAGCATGGGTTAATAAATGATGAGAGCAAAAAATTTTAATAAAAAAATATACGACTATAAGTTATATTTGAAGAGAGTACCGCAATATTATATTTTTTTTCACTTAAAAAATTATAGTTATGAAATTTTTTTGGGTTTCCATTTATATACTTGATCTCGCCGCGGGCTCAAGCGTGGAGAGATTGCCTCGTCACTCCTTCGTTTGACTTCCTATCTGCTGCGCGTTCTGCAAGGAGGTTCCAGGGACCTTCGACGGGACTCCAGCGGTACCTGCAAAACACGCGAACGGCGCCTCTAGCGGCCGTTGTGGCTCCGACGCTCAAGTCAAGCAACGAGAACACCGAAAGGTCTCTCTCAGACTTCTCTATGTGAGACCGTGTGTGTGTGCCCTCAGTCCTCTTTGATTCGAAGACTGAGTGCCCTTGGATTTGTGTTGTGTATCTGAGGTAAAGATTGCATACCTGGTTTGGTGTTCTTCTTCCTCATATAAACCCTGCGTAGCCCCTACAGGCTACCCCTAGGTTCACTTAATTACCCTGCAGTGCCGTTTCCACTCCCCAGGGTGCTTTGCGTGCCAGCTTTCTTCACTTGAGTGCCAGGTCTGACAGGGGTGGCCGCGTGGGTTCCTCTCAACCCCTTCGACTTCTGTGCCTACCTGCCTTACCTATTCTCTGGGAACATCTTCACCATCCACGTGGCAGACATGCAGCCCTATTGGGAGATGATGGGTTCTCGTCCAGCAGGATTCTGCACTTAACTGCGTCTTCTCATCTTCCTGCGTGGTCGTCTCGCGACTAAGAACGCTCTCAGCCTCTGGGCACTTTACTGATCATCGGTTGCGTTGTTCACATCGCGCGGCCGATGTCACCTCAACACACACCGATGACCGATGTGATACTTCACGTCCTCGTGCTCTGCTTATGGGATCAGGCGAGGTCCTTGGGTAACGTTCTTGCTGGGAGCCTGGGTCCCAGTTTAACACGTGTTGACAAGGAACCCCCGACGACTGATCATTCTCCATGCACCGATGACTGATCACAATGCATATACCGATGACAGATCACTCTGAACGCACCGATGACTGATCGGTGCTTCGTCCCTTCTCGCACTCTTCTTCCAGGCGCTCAAGTAGGAACTGATCTGCTGGTGGAGGTCGCTCGGTAGCTGACCACTGATCGCCGTTCTTGAACGATCTCCACCCTGGTTCATCTGCTTTTACGTGCCACGCGTCACCCTGTGATTGGCCCACGTGGTCGCCTGCTTCTGACGTCATCTCCTACCGATGACCGACCGGATCACAAGCCCCCCAGTCTCGAGCTGTGAACTTGTTCTCAGCGAAGAGACTAAGTGGTCTTCGTTGCCAAAGGGAAGAAGGAGCTCGAAGCTGATGTACCTGAGACCACGGCTGTTGGTGCTGAGGTTCTGATAGATGGGTTCCATGGGCTTGCAGCAGGTTCACTGCGTCCTACCCGACTCGGACTCTACCCAACCTAGCCTTCACCATTCAGTGGCCAACGGCAGGCTCATTCCTCCTTCTTGAGCTTCTTCCCTTGCCACTTCTCCTTGTGTGTAATTTCTCTTGCTGCTACAAACTTGTATATAATCTTGTATGCATAAGTTCGTGTTGGATGACTGACCTGATGGCGTTTAAATGCTTCGACTGATCGTCCAAGACCTTATTTGGGCAAGCTTGCATACTAAGGGCTTTGCTACCGACCACCGACTAGCATGTTAACGTTCCACTGATCAGTCATCGCGCTTCATGCTTCGCATCACTTCCGCGTCACTCCAGCGCTAAGTGCGTAGAGGACCCGACCTCTGAAGTTGATGTCTGTGTTTTGGGGAAGAGGACTACTTCTTGATGACCCCTCTTGCCTTAGCCTCGCTGTAGGAAGTTGAGGTGAGGTCTTTCTCCTCTCCCCCCAGCCTCGCAGTAACAAGTCGAGGTGAGGACTTTTTATCTCGCCTCAGCCCCGCTGTATAAAGTCGAGGTGAGGACTTTCTCTGTAGCCTTAACCTTTCTCTGTGGGCTTGGTTCCTTTGCCTCAACCTTGCCGTAAGAAGCAGAGGGAGAGGACTTTCTCTACCTGCACCCTGCTGTATAAAGTCGAGGGTGAGGACTTTCTCTTGCCTCAACCTTGCTGTAAAAAGCAGAGGTAGAGGACTTTTCTCCGCCTGCACCCCGCTGTATAAAGTCGAGGGTGAGGACTTTCTCTGTTGCCTTAACCTTGCTGTAGGAAGCAGAGGATAAGGACTTGGATCTCTTGCCTCAACCTTGCCACAAGAAGCAGAGGAAGAGGACTTTCTCTACTGAGTGGGTGCATGCTCCTAGGGGAGCACCAGGGGTGGCTGTCTAAGCGCACTCGCCAGGCGCATCCCTGCCTACATGGTATCACCGTACGCCCTTTGAGTGGGAACTACTCTTCTTCTGGTTTGGAATCATGCGGGTTACATGTGTAACGCTCTCGCTGGGAGCCTGGGTCCCAGCTTAACGCGTGTTAACAAGACCCCGATGACAAACCTTCTTCTGGAATCATGCGAGGTGCGTGCGTAACGCTCTCGCTGGGAACCTGGTTCCCAGCTTAACACGTGTCAGCACGACCCCGATGACCAGCCTTATTTTGGAATCATGCGAGGTGCATGCGTAACGCTTTCGCTGGGAACCTGGGTCCCAGCTTAACACGTGTTAACATGACCCCGATGACCAACCTTATTTTGGAATCATGCGAGGTGCATGCGTAACGCTCTCGCTGGGAACCTGGGTCCCAGCTTTAACACGTGTTAACATGACCCCGATGACCAATGGACCGACCGAGTACTTACCCCGACATGCACCCACGGCTGATCTTGCTTCGGGTGCACCGATGCCTGATCGAGCTCTGCTTCTTGGTGCCCAGACGCGACGGTGATGTCTTGTTACGGGGAAGAAGAGTTTTACTTGTTGACCCCTCTTGCTTGCCCCGAGTTCATCGACCTTTGGGTCTGATTCCTCTTGGACGTTTCTCGAAATCTTCCCTTTCCCTCTCTTGGTTTTCCCAGACTCCCGAGTTCCCAAACTTTGGCCACCTGCACTCACTCCTGGGGTGAGGAGAACATAGGTCAGTGGTCCGTACTCGCGCCTGGGGCGAGCAGGCTCCAGCTGATCCCTTGGACTTGCATTCGGGGCAAGCAGAACTCGAACTGGGAAACATGTGCACACTTGGCATACTGAAATCTTTTTTATTGGGTGGCCTCGTTAAAGTGCCCCCTGATTTGTTCAACTTTTTAACAGTACATACATTGATTGTGTTCAGTGCAAGAACGCGTCTACCTTACAACTTAACTGAAGTAGAAACTTAAGTGTGTAGCGTTCCACGTCTATGGGATAGGTGCTCCATCCAGGGTCTCCAGCCGATAGGCTCCATTCTCCAGTGCCTCAACCACTCTGTATGGGCCCTGGCGATGACCGACCTGGCGAGCACACCATTCTTCCAGCAACGACGAAAAGCTGTCCTTAACTTCAAACTTGTTCGCGCCTCCCAAGTTCTCCATAAGCTCACCGCTTCCCTTTTGTTACACCATCGCGAGGTGTGTTAAAGCGGACTGACTGGACTTCCTTGAACTTGTGTGGGAAACTCATGACTTCAAGCGCTTCTCCAATCCCTCTTTCTCCTGCAAACGTGCAGAAATCCCATACTATCTGGGGTTCGGGGAGGTTAACAGAAGCGTAACCCTCGTTCATCCAGGCCTTGGGATCGAATGGCGGATATACTAAGCCAACAGCTAGAGAACTGGGCCCTTCGCCTTTCTCTTTGCAACTTCCTATCGCTGAGCTTAAAGACTTTGCCTCAGCTTCCATCTGAGATACCTGGGAGCCCCCCCAGCGTTGCATCCTCCTTCACCTCACGTCCCCATGCACAGGGACCTCGTGTTGCTGATCGCCTGTCTGAGACCCCGAAGCGCGATCACCTTGTGTCCCTCGCAGGTAATCGGTCAGGAATCCTGTCTTCACTAACTCAGCAAGTTGACGCCCCAACGCCAGGCATGTGCGGAGTGTGTGTCCATAAGCCTGATGGAACTCACACCACTCGTCCTTCCGCCTTCCAAGTACCTCGTCAGTTTTCTCTGGTACTCGGAGTCTCGCAGCCACGGCAGGGATGGCGATCAGCTCTGCCAACTCTATCACGAAATCATACCTAGGGGGTGTGTTGTTCTCCCTTGCACGCCCCCTGGACTGGTTCTTGCTGGGTGCATATGGACGAGGCCTCCCCTGTGCCTTCCTCTCCTCTTTGGTCTCATACACCCGCACCTGCTGCTGCCTCCCCTGACCTCCGCGCGGCATCGTCGGCGCAGTGCTGCCTCTCTTCTCAGAGACCTCTGTCTCCGCCACTATGTGCGCCACCTCTCGTCGCCGAATCTCAGCGAAGGTGGCAGGGTGGCTCCTGATGAGGGATTCACTGAAAGGACCAGGCAGCACGCCTTTCTTGAATGCGTGCACTAACATGCTCTCGTCCTTGCTGGGCAATCTCACCACCTGCGCAGCGAAACGGTTGAGGAAATCCTTCAGCGACTCCCCCTGGTACTGGCGCACGTCGAACAAGTCGTAAGCCACCACCGGCGGCGCTCTGTTGACTATATACTGCTCCGTGAATAGCTTTGAGAACTGATGGAAGGAGGTGATGCGGCCCTCCGGCAGGCTCACGAACCACTCCATAGCTACTCCGCCCAGCGTGCTCATAAACATTTTGCAGTACACTGCGTCTGATCCCCCAGACAGCATCATTTGAGTGTGGAAGGCTGTCAAATGTGCCTCTGGGTCTTCCACCCCCGTGAACGACGCCTTCACTCCCACCAAGTTAGGGGGCACCGCCGTGTTCATGATCTCGGGGGAGAAGGGCATGGGAAATGCCCTAGGGGGCGACGGCGGCATCGACGTTCTGTCTTCGGATACGCGCTCATTCTGCGCCTGCAGCTCCCTACGCAACTCCTCGTTTACGCGGTCCAACTCTTCATTCCTGCTGTGTGATGCAGTCAGCTCTGCATGCATCTTCTCCTGCTCAGCTCTCGATGCCGCAACGTTCTCCTGCAACGCGCGCATCATCTCCATGACCTGCGCCATGGTCACAGTTCCTTCACCAGCAGGTGGTGGAGGTGTCGTTTGTCTGGCTCTTCTACTCATCCGTGCGATTTCTTATTCTCGTTCTCGTGTATGGGGGCTTCGTTTTACTTCGTGCCCCACGGTGGGCGCCAAATGATCTCGCCGCGGGCTCAAGCGTGGAGAGATTGCCTCGTCACTCCTTCGTTTGACTTCCTATCTGCTGCGCGTTCTGCAAGGAGGTTCCAGGGACCTTCGACGGGACTCCAGCGGTACCTGCAAAACACGCGAACGGCGCCTCTAGCGGCCGTTGTGGCTCCGACGCTCAAGTCAGGCAACGAGAACACCGAAAGGTCTCTCTCAGACTTCTCTGTGTGAGACCGTGTGTGTGTGCCCTCAGTCCTCTTTGATTCGAAGACTGAGTGCCCTTGGATTTGTGTTGTGTATCTGAGGTAAAGATTGCATACCTGGTTTGGTGTTCTTCTTCCTCATATAAACCCTGCGTAGCCCCTACAGGCTACCCCTAGGTTCACTTAATTACCCTGCAGTGCCGTTTCCACTCCCCAGGGTGCTTTGCGTGCCAGCTTTCTTCACTTGAGTGCCAGGTCTGACAGGGGTGGCCGCGTGGGTTCCTCTCAACCCCTTCGACTTCTGTGCCTACCTGCCTTACCTATTCTCTGGGAACATCTTCACCATCCACGTGGCAGACATGCAGCCCTATTGGGAGATGATGGGTTCTCGTCCAGCAGGATTCTGCACTTAACTGCGTCTTCTCATCTTCCTGCGTGGTCGTCTCGCGACTAAGAACGCTCTCAGCCTCTGGGCACTTTACTGATCATCGGTTGCGTTGTTCACATCGCGCGGCCGATGTCACCTCAACACACACCGATGACCGATGTGATACTTCACGTCCTCGTGCTCTGCTTATGGGATCAGGCGAGGTCCTTGGGTAACGTTCTTGCTGGGAGCCTGGGTCCCAGTTTAACACGTGTTGACAAGGAACCCCCGACGACTGATCATTCTCCATGCACCGATGACTGATCACAATGCATATACCGATGACAGATCACTCTGAACGCACCGATGACTGATCGGTGCTTCGTCCCTTCTCGCACTCTTCTTCCAGGCGCTCAAGTAGGAACTGATCTGCTGGTGGAGGTCGCTCGGTAGCTGACCACTGATCGCCGTTCTTGAACGATCTCCACCCTGGTTCATCTGCTTTTACGTGCCACGCGTCACCCTGTGATTGGCCCACGTGGTCGCCTGCTTCTGACGTCATCTCCTACCGATGACCGACCGGATCAATACTCAAATTCAAATTAATTGTGTAATCTTTTTATATAAAATAAACCGGCAGACAAAACCTCATAGTTCTTGAAAAATAATGTGATCAATAAATTGTTTTTCTTTTTCAAAATAACCAAATGAGAATATTTTTTAATATTAAAATATTGAATTAAGATATTTCATTAAAATATAAATTAAATAGTTTAATCAAAATAAGCTGTTAGATAATTGTATAAAAAAGATTGGTTTGTAAAAGTTTCAGCACTTAAAAAAAAAAATAGCATAAGTGGCTTCGAAGAAATAACATGCAGCGACTAAACATGTTAAGGGAAAATGGAGTTATGAAATATTTGCATACTCATTGAGTTGCAAGTAAACATGAAGGGCTACATTCGATTCATTTTGATCTTATGTTTCCTTCTTCCTCATTTTCATGACATCCTATGCAACATTGACACAGACAGGGAGGCCCTTCTTTCTTTCAAATCCCAATTGAGAGATCCAAAGAATTTCTTGTCTAGTTGGACTTCAGGTTCCAATCCCTGCATATGGGTCGGTGTCGCCTGCTCCGAAGTTGGAGAGAGGGTCCAATATCTCACTCTATCAGGACTTGAGCTTTCTGGCAAACTACCCGCTCGGCTTTCCAACCTCACTTACCTTAATTCCCTCGACCTTTCCGGCAACAATCTTCATGGTGAAATTCCCCACGAGTTGGGTCATCTCCAACTTCTACAAAATTTAGACTTGTCAAACAATAATCTCACAGGTAAAGTACCTCCATCATTAGGTAACCTCTTTTCTATGAAGAGTCTAGTCCTGGCAAGGAATCGTTTTGAAGGTGAGATTCCAACTGAACTCAGTCATATCTCTAGTCTTTCCTACCTAGCACTTTCAGAGAACTACTTCTCTGGTGAGTTTCCAATTTCTATCTTCAGTATCTCTTCCTTAGTCTCCTTATCTGTTACAAACAACAATCTGTCAGGCAAGTTGCCACAAAATTTTGGCCATGCCCTTACAGATTTAACCTTTCTGTCTCTGGCAATCAATAGTTTTGATGGGGTAATTCCTAATTCCATATCCAATGCATCGAACCTTCAATACATTGACCTTGCTAACAATAAATTTCATGGCCCCATACCTCCATTCAACAACTTGATAAACCTTACCTACTTGGCTCTTAATAATAATTATCTCTCGTCAACTACCTCGTTGACTTTTCACTTCTTTGATTCCCTCAGGAACTCCACGTTGTTATGCTCAGGATTAATGATAACCATTTGGCTGGGGAATTTCCAAGCTCTTTCGTGAATATGTCTAGCGATCTCAAACTATTCCATGTTGGACATAACTGGTTAACCGGCAACATTCCACCAGGAATTAAGAAATTTCAAAATCTCCTCTCCTTGTCCTTTGAAAATAATTTTTTCACTGGAGAGTTACCATCAGAAATGGGAGCTCTACGGAGGCTGCAGAATATTGACATACACGGGAACAGATTGTCCGGGGAAATTTCAGACATTTTTGGCAATTTAACAAATCTGTATACCCTTGCAATGGGAAATAATCAGTTCTCGGGAAGAATTCCCACAAGTATTAGACAATGCAAGGGGTTATTTTCTCTTGACTTGAGAATGAATAGGCTTAGAGGGACCATACCAACGGAGATCTTTCAGCTTTCTTATTTAACATCCTTGTATTTAGCAGGAAATTCCCTGCATGGTTCGCTTCCTCGTGAGGTCGGCACCATGACACAACTTGAGACCTTTGATATTTCTGACAACCAGATGTCAGGGAATATTCCTAAGGAAATAGAGTCCTGTTCCAGCTTGAAGACACTTGTGATGGCAAGAAACAAATTCAATGGATCAATCCCAACTAATCTTGGGAATTTAGCATCCCTTCAGATTTTGGATTTATCATCAAACAATCTCGTTGGCCCTATTCCGGTAAGTTTAGAAAAGCTCCATTATCTACAGACATTGAATTTGTCTTTCAACCAGTTGGACGGGGAGGTTCCTATTGATGGAAATTTTATGAACCTTCGCCAGTTTGATTTTCAAGGTAACAAACAACTCTGTAGCCCTAACAAGAAAATCATGCAGAATTTGGGAGTACTCCTGTGTGGTGTTGGTAAAAAGAAGAAAAAAAATTTAGTCCCTATAATCCTTGCAGTTGTTGGTGCCACTGCTCTGTTCATTTCAATGCTCTTTCTGTTTTGGACAATGAAGAAGAAAAGAAAGGAGAGGAAAACTTGTGTGTCATCCGAACCTTTCAGGGGGTTGCCTCAAAATATAACTTATGGTGACATTCGGAGAGCTACAGAAAATTTTGCAGCTGAAAACTTAATTGGAAAAGGAGCTTTTGGCTCTGTGTACAAGGGTGTGTTCAGCTTAAGCGCTGGTGATACCGCCACCCTTGCTGTCAAAGTCCTGGACCTGCAACAAAGCAAAGCGTCTAAGAGTTTCAATGCGGAATGTGAAGCTTTGAAAAATGTTAGGCATCGGAACTTGGTGAAGGTTATAACTTCTTGCTCCAGCCTTGATTATAATGGGGAGGAATTTAAGGCCCTTGTCTTGCAATTCATGCCCAATGGAAACTTGGACTTGAAAATACACCCAGGAGATGAAGAGTCAGGATCCATTCTAACCTTGATGCAAAGATTGAGCATTGCCATTGATGTTGCTTCTGCTGTGGAGTACTTGCACCATGACTGTCATCCACCAATAGCTCATTGTGATCTGAAACCTGCCAATGTCCTTCTAGATGAAAACATGACTGCACATGTTGTAGATTTTGGATTGGCAAGGTTTCTGTCTCAAAACTCATCAGAGAAGCAGAGTAGCACTCTAGGACTGAAAGGATCAATTGGCTACATTGCCCCAGGTACACATTAACACTATAAATAATAATCGACTTCTTTTTTTTTTTTTTTTTTGTAGTTTCCTTTTACTTGCTATTTGTGCATTAGTGAGATACACGCACTTATATGAATAGGGTGATATGTTTCAGAATATGGTTTCGGAAGCAAGGCTTCAACTGAGGGCGATGTGTACAGTTTTGGGATCCTAGTGCTAGAGATGTTCACAGGAAAAAGACCAACTGATGAAATGTTCAAGGAAGGATTAAGTCTCAGGAAATTTGTCTCAGGTATGGATGAGAATGAAGTAGTGAAGATGGGTGGTGATAGAAGGCTGATTGAGGATTATGGATATTCAACACAAAGCTCAAACAGTGATGATCATAGCAGTGGCTTTGGCAGCAACACACATTGGATGCGTAAAGCTGAGGAGTGCATGGCTGATGTGATAAGAGTTGGTCTGAGTTGCACAGCTGATCAACCCAAAGAACGATGGAACATCAGAGAGGCCTTATCAAAATTGCAAGCTATTAACCACTCTATGCTTCCTTTTTGAGATAATAAAGCTGGACCACCAACCTACATTTACCTTACATGTGAGCGATCTCAGATGTGTCGATCTCAGATGTGTCGATCTCAGATGTGTCAATATCAATGATAACTCATTATTTCAATAAGTCATTTCTTCAAGCCGAAGAAAATTATGGAAATAATTATCCGGAATATTCCATTGTGATGCATTTCTATAGCTTCTACATTAAGTTCTAATAATGGACTTGACTTCAATTGTTCAGACATTTTAATTACTAGTACAAGAAACAAACATCTGGGCACAGACGTCAAAGTGGATTACCTTTTTATCTTAATTATGACTTTTTTAAGGATTACCTTTTTATCTTAATCATGATTCTTTTTTGGATATTTAGTTTTCTTTTTTTGACAGTGTTACGCAATTTAATTTTTGGAAATATGGAGCATAAAACAATTGACTAAATTGTAAAAACGACTTAATCTTTGGGAACAAATTGGCCACAATTTTTCAATCGTGAAGTATTCATATTTTTTACTATTATTAATATTATTATTAATAATATTTTTTTAGAGGGAATTAAACTCAAATCCCATAAGCGAACATAACACATAATTATTATACTAGACAAATTTGTTGTCATATGATTACTATTTTTATTATTGTTATTATGATGATGATTATTATAAATAATATTATAATAATAATATTAAATGGTAATTTGGATTTTGATTTTGAGAACTCCAGCTTGTTTTGAATCTCGATTTGTAAACCAGTAGAATAAGCAACACTTGTTTGTCTATTACCTTAGACTAGTTTAATTTCCTAAAGTCACAAATGGTGTTAGACAATTGTTTTATTCTTTTTTTTTTTCTCTCTCTCTTGATTCTTTAAGAATTAAGTTCTTGAATAAGAATTGTTTTCTTCAAATATACAAACGGATTGTTGTGTGTTTTTTACATTAAACAAGAAATTCAAATATGAGTTTCTTGCATTCAAAGTTGAACATAACTTAACCATGGTTTCTGTTTGACGTTTCAAATTTCTCAAAAAAAAATTCTTTTCTTTACTGCAATTGCTTTTAATTTTTGCTTTTACATATCAATTCATGCATTTAATTCCTTTCAATTTCAATTTATCTCAATTGCAATTTCAATTTTAGGTTTGTTTTGATTTCTGTTCCATTAGATGGTTAGATTCAAAACAAAAGTCTGAGGTCATGTTGAAATTGACAACATGCAAAATGAATTGTCATATTAGGCTCACGAAACACCTAAGTGTTACCAATTGAACTTGTAGAAGGCCTAGTTGACACCTTTCTTCTTGAAATACTTGATCGTAATGACATCGAACCAATGCTTGATGAGTATAAAAAAATGTCGACCACTCAAACAAAGTTGATGAAGAACATGACTACAACAACAAAGATGATTTGGACTTCGATTCCTCGAATTATTGTTGGGGAACATATTGTGCAACGTTTATTTGCTCTCCGTCTAGGTTATCACCCTATCATAGATGTAAGGTATCATCTCATGACACCACTCCTCAACTATTACATCCACACTTGGTCCACTAGTTCAGTCCTATTATGCTCTAACAGTCACCAAACTTGGATTGCATAGTACAACCCACTTATGCGCCTTCAGTCCAGACCACCCCTACTCCATTAATGCATATCACTATTGCTCTGAATCTGCACTCAACTTGGGTTCCCAGTGCAATCCACCCTTGCTTCCTCAGTCTTCATCACCCATGCTCCCTTAGTCCACACTGCCCCTACTCCCTCAATGCACACCACCACAGCTTCCTCAGTTTAGCTCATCCATGATGTTGAGTCCATCTCACCCCTGCTACTTTCGATTATGATCTTCCTACTGAGGAGGTGCTACGTGATGCTAGTGGAAAGATCATCATACAACCAGTGCATAAAGGGTAAGCTTACTATCTTATTCATATTGCATGCTTAAAAATATAATGGTTAACATTTTGGTTCGTATATTTTGTAGATGGACACCTAACCATCATGTTCTTGAAGCTATGACTGAAGAGGCACAACTTAGATGGTGAACTGAATTTAAGGTGAGTTAAATTATTAATTAGAAGGAATTACAATTTAGTCATTCTTCAATATGATCAAATTATACTGGTGTAGAAAAGTCAAACGAATGCGGCTATTTTACATTTATAAGTGCAGCTATATAGCCGCACTTGATGAACACATAGTCTTAAATCGAAGATTTACAAATGCGGTTAAATATAGCCGCATTTGTAAATCCCATTTATAAGTGCGGCTATCCTAAACAACCATATTTGTATGTGCTTCTGGGAGAAGGGGAAAAATAATAAATTTTTGGATTTATATGTGCGTGAAGGCAACGTTGGTGAAGAGTGGAAGGAAAGCGGCAGCGACGACAGAGAACACAAAAGCACAACGAAAAGGAGCGCAAGGCAATGAAACAATGCAAATGCCAAAAATAGAGTGAGAAGGAGAGACGAAGAAGAAAAACGAAGAAGAAAGACAAAGAAGAAGAGACGAAGAAGAAGAAAGAACTCACAGTGGCAAGAGAATGATGCAGAAGCGAACGCGAATGGAGAGGAACTGTGAGGAACCACAAATGCCAAAGAAGAGGAAAAAAGTATGAAAAGCGTAAGTGGCACTCTCTATGTTAGGGTAAAATTTGATTTATGAGTGATGTAGCCTAGCTTGAGTGCTTTCTTCCATGAGCTGAAAACGAATTTGAAGGTGGCGGAAACTATGGTTGAAGACGTGCAAGGAGCTCCTAGGAGTTGTGGTTTCCTTGAAGGTGAAGTGTTAGGTGTGGAGAGTGAGTGGTGAGGCCATCTCACTTGACTAGATGAAGAATGAAGACTAAAGGTGTTTATCCTAGAGGTAGGAGACAAGAGTGATAATTGACACAAAGTTGGCATCAATTTCACTCAAATTAATCTTCAATTTACATGAGCCAAGCACCTCTTTATATAGGAGAGAGGGCTCGACATTTTGAAGCCAAAATTTGAAAATTCAAAATACAACTCTCCAATGAGAAGGTGCCATGTGGAGTCATGCTTTCCATGTTTAGCTCACACCTTCCATGCTAAATCCTCTCCACTCCTAGGCTACCATGTAGACGTCCATGTGCTTCATGCCAAGGTGATTTTCGTCCTCTAAAATACCCTAGATGTTTTAGGGTTACATTGGGCTCAAAGAAGTCCAATTGTTACCCTAGCTAGTCACTTTTAACCATAACTAGTCATATTTTACTATTGGCCTAAATACAAGCCCAAAAACCTATGCTACTTGGCCCAAATATTTGGTCCAATTATTTTATGCTACTAGGCCCAATACATGGCCCATGAAATCCTAAACAACTTTATACAATTTATTTAAGCTAAAGCTTGGCCCAAGAATAATGTTGATTAGTCCGCAGGAACTCAGTTTTCTTGTGTTCTTCTGACCAAAGCTTTAATTTATGTTTTGATGACTTGGAGGTCTTCTTGGATATGTTTGTAGATTCCTTGACCCTAGAGTTGTCCTCTTGATTGGGCCTACAAAAGGAAACAAAAGCCCAATTAGACCCATATTTGCAAATAAATCCCTAAACAACCTCTAGGTCTTTATCCTCCTTATATTGTATGTGGTTGGATGGTTTCCATCAATGAGTGCAACTATTTGTCATAGCCGCACTCATAAATCAAGCCCTTTTGATTTATGATGCGGCTATTACAAATAGTCACACTCATAAATGAAAATAATTTCAAAAATGTCACTACTTTTTGTAGGACTACGATTGAGGTAAAAACCCATTTAATAAACAGTAGTTGTTTTATCATTTTGCACTAGTGTTAAATTATGTGTTCTTCATTTTTCCATACTAGAGTGACTTGAACCCTATCATGATGAGTGGTAGATTAGAAAGGTCTACGAGTCAAAATTAAGAAAGTGCCTCTGTGACAGCTTAGCAAAACTAGGGTAAAGAGCTCCATACCTTGGATAAGAGAAAAAGCATGTGTGAAATTTTGAGTTATTGGAATGTCTAAAACTTCAAAAAAAAAATCATCTCAAAGAAAATGAATTGGTCTTTAGCTCAGGGTGCAATCACCTCAAACTACACTTGGACATTGCATTGAGCTTGATAAGTATTATACATGACTTGTGTATAGGAAGTTAGATGTAGTTCAATTAAGTTGTGCAAGATATATTGTTTGTAACTATACAACATTATAAGAAACATATATATGAACGACCTTTTGAACCAGATGAATTATTTCTCGCCATTCACACCAACAAATTATTTCTTGAAATTATATTTTTATTTCAAATTATAATTTCAGCTACAATTGAACTTCTAGGTTGCAATACTAGCAATGTTCAATTTATATTCATCATTGTTGAGAACACAATAAACAAATAGAATATACAACACTTATACTTTTTGTGTCCATCACTTTTTTTTTTTTTTTTTTATGTTTGTTTCAGGTAAAAATTATCGTCAAATTATGAATGAAAAAATGCATGTAAGGATAAAAACTAATTAGGGAAAACATGAAGATAACCTTCGCATATTTATTAGAATGCTTACACCATTGCCTAACTATTTGCTTATTAGAAGATTAAGCATCAATTAAGTTCTCTTAATTTGTATTATCTGTTAATTTGATAATTTAATTGCCAAAAAAATTTCGATATCAATTTGTATTATTAGCTAAGTTCATATCCAGCTAATTAGTTAATAAAATGTTAAATAGAATTTTTTTTATCTCATTAGTGTCTCTTAGACCGTCTATAACATTAACATTATTTTAATATTTAATTTTTTATGCATCAACCGCATCGATACTACCCTTTATTTAATATTTTAATTTTATTATTTTTACATTTGTTAGATTGACTGTGCATTACAAATATTAAATAACGGACGTTAGTCATAACAACATTTAATCCCACACTAATAACATCAGTTGTATAAAATTGACACAAACTTTATAGCTTCCATATCTGGAGAGTTTGTTCTTTCGGACGCAAAACCGACACTAATCATAACTTAATGTTGACTTTTTAGCATTTGAGAGAATTTTTAATTAATGCAAACTATCCATTTTCTTGTAGTGTTATGAAGTTATGTTTTCTTCTAATTTTCCTATCTTTTTCTTTATTATTGTGTTCAACATTTGGCTAATTACTTAATTCTCTTATATATACAATAAATTAATTTACAAAAATATTAATATTCCATTAAAATAATAAAGTCTTTTATTTTCTCATAACCTCTAAGAAATTAAAAAAAATTGAAAAATATTAGGATTTAGATGGATATAAATAAAATAAAAATAAGTAAACAATTTCTTCACTTATTTAATTAGTGGAAATAATTAAAAAAATATGAAAAAGCAACTAAAAATGTAATGTTTATTTTAAACTAAAAATTTTAGAAAGATAATTATGATTATTATCATTTTATTAGATTAAAATTTAATTTTTAAGCAGCAGGTAATGAACACTTTCCATCTCAAATCATAAAGATAAAATAGAAAAAAATAAATATGATAGTATCAACGAAATTTTACAACTTTTATATGTGATTCTTCTTTCCAAACAAACAACAGAAATATTGAAAATCAGTTTTAGATATTTCCTTTTCAATTATTTTCCTCCCAAATTAACCAATAGGTTAGATAATTTTTTTATATATTTGATGAAAGAAATATACATTCTATATCTATTTACTTAAAAAAAAATTGGAAAATAGAATGACATTTGATTATTTTAGAGATACATATAAATGATAAATAAATTTTATTTGTGATTTGATATTTTAAATTGGGTATGAGGATGAGATAAGTATATACATATTCACACAATTCACTCTAATAAACAGTTTCTAGTTTTGTTTCATTTGAAGAATTTTTCTTTTATTACACAATTTTTCATTCATTCTTTTAACAGTTTGATATATCATGTTTACTCGTATGTTTAAGATATTTAAAATATTTGTTTGTTGTCACAATTTTAAATTTTTTCATCAATACAATCTTGAACCTCAATTATACTTTTTTTTTCATTTATTCAATTTCATTAAAATAATGTATTGTATTTCACTCTGCGAATATCAATTTTATTGAATTAAATTTTTTCCAAAGATATCTTTTAATATTTTTATTTATTGTTTTTTTGTCATAAAAATGTTTGACTTTCAATTAATTTTGAATGTTAAAGTCGTTAGCAAATTGTTGCCACGTAATTGTTTGTAATTGAAGTCATTCATATGATCTTTACAAAAAGGACTAAATATAAAGAAGCATGAATACCAAGAGAAATTCTTACCTAAGAACTAGGTTATGGA
The DNA here is from genome assembly GCA_013389735.1 of Phaseolus lunatus. Classification (NCBI taxonomy): domain Eukaryota; kingdom Viridiplantae; phylum Streptophyta; class Magnoliopsida; order Fabales; family Fabaceae; genus Phaseolus; species Phaseolus lunatus. The sequence goes on along the minus strand of CM023865.1, from coordinate 13,888,015 downwards.
GTCCTAGACAAGTGAGAAGTTCCTTGCTCCTAATTACATAGGAAATTTTTTTATAATCTCATTATATATCCTCTCCTCAACATGAAACAAATCATCGACCTTAGAATTGAAGTTATCTAGCTTTTGTTAATAAAGGGGAAATCGAGAAGAATCAAAGTAGAAAAACATGTTCTTGGTAGTATTTTTTTAGCACTTGATTTTGAAAAACTTGGTCTTTAAAATTTTGAAAGATAAGGTGTATGTTGAAAAGAGAAGATTATATTTAATTTTATTTAAGGATATCCATTTAATTCGACATCCGTGTTTCAATGGATAAAGATAGATTATTTTTTTACAATGAGAGACAAAATTTGAAATGTTTTGAAAATAGTCAAGTTGTTAGAATGAAATTAACTCATAATTAAGATCCTACTTTCAAAGACAGTCAATAAATATTCATATACATTGGTGAAATCTTCACCATTAACTAGAATCAAAACTTATCTCTTCTACAACTCAACCCAAGTTCTCACATTTTCTAAAGATTCGTCAGGAACTCTTCATATCTTCATATTAAGATCATGTTCCAGTGTGCTTAACTTCAATTTATAAACGTCATAATTTTTCTATTGACCTTTTCAACTTATAAAGGTGTAATGAAAATACACTCGTGTAGTCATAATATATATAGTTCAACATGTGAATAGCTAATTTATATATGTTGCTTGGTTTTACTAAAAAGTTAAGTATAAATGGACCAATATTTAGTTAGATATTGATTTATTCTTTTTTATTTATGCAAGTTTGTATTATTAATCAGTTGATCTAATTATGTGCAAGAGGATTTAGTTTAAAAATAAAATGTTATTTTGACAATTACAAATTAAAATATATTAATTAATAATTGTGATTTGATTAATATAATTTTAAAACTGTTTTATTTTTAAAAAAAATATTTTTTTTAACTGTAATATGATAGATGATTGTAAAAAATTTTTAAAACAAAGAATGAAATATATAATTGTTCTACAATTAGATGTGACAGAAGAACTTTTATGACCCGTTTTATTTTTATGCCCCAGAGGAGACGATAGAATGAAGAGATAATAAGGAAGAATTGGTCCACAGAGAGTAAGATTGGGGCACAGTGAAACATCTTTTTTCCAATCATCTTCATCTCTATTATTATATAAATAGCAGTTCTCAGAGTTAGAGTGATATATACACTTCCATCCTCAAACTTAACAAAGTATAGGGATTTGGTATTGTTAAAAATGGCCATCTTGGGTGCCTCCAAATTCCTCTCATTCGCTACTCTTTTAGCAATGCTTTTACTACTCATCAACTCTGTTTTGGGAACTGCTGCCATGAAACACGGTATTTTTACAATTATAAATACACTAACATGCTTTATTCATGATTTCTATACCCTTTCTCTTCTTTTTTGTTTCATCTCTTTATTCATTCACTTTTTTTTACGGATCAGGACGTAAACTTCTCCAATCTAGTTATGATCAATACCATGGTCGTTATCGTGACTATCCCGGTGGTCGTCGTTATCGTGACTATCCCCGTGGTGGTCGTTATCGTGACTATACCCGTGGTGGTGGAGGAGGATATAGCGCACCAACATATTCTGGTGGTGGAAGACATACCCCGAAACCATGAAATCAATAACCAGGAGACTGCAGAAACAAGTAGTTACCATTGCTTTCCAGTTTAATATAATAGGAGTGATAAACAAATTTTATATTGATATATGTGTGTGAGTGTGATAATATTAACATAACGAATTGTGTGTACTACTGCAACCAGCCACAAGTAGTGAGTGGCCAGACCTGTATTTCTATCTGCATCAGCGAATTAAATTATTGAGTTTTATGCTGTGTAGAAAGAAAAAAACTAAACCAATTAAGCTATTTTGATTCAGCCAACATGCTGACGCAATATTACTGAACCCAATTATTCCTTATTTCACCATTGCTCAATGTTATTCGCAACGCAAATAAGTTATTAAACTCGAGAGAGTTTATGTAAATTTGTGAAAATTTTTTAGACTCAACTTATAAATTTGTAAGAATTTATCTCATATTAAATAAATAAATTCATATAAATATTACAAAAGTTAAAATTTTTAAAATCATAAAAATTAAATAATTCAAAATGGACAAAATGTCAAGTTTCTATGTTCAATCTTCTAAGGATACCATCCTCTCCTCCATCATCTCCATCTCCATTACCATCTTCATCACAATCATCATTTTCCCTTGATGGAAATTGTACATCCACATTGACATCAAAAGTTATATTATTAAGATCAAGTGCATCTAGAGTTGGATCTCTGGTTTCTCATTCTAACACTAGTGCAAAATGTATAAACGAATACGGTTTATTTAGTGCGGTTTTACGTTCAAATGATTTCGTTAAAAATGAGGTGTCAATTTTGTAATTAAGTTCATTTACAAGTGCGGCTATTTGTAAAGCCGCACTTGTAAATCAAGCCTTTGGATTTACAAAGGCAGTTATTTGTACAACCGCCTTTGGATTTACAAAGGCGGTTATTTGTACAACCGTCTTTGTAAATCAAAATGCTTTGATTTACAAGAGCGGCTATTTGTACAACCGCCTTTGTAAATCAAAACGCTTTGATTTACAAGAGCGGCTATTTGTACAACCGCCTTTGTAAATCAAAACGCTTGATTTACGAATGTGGCTTTATAAATAGCCGCCTTCTTAAAACCTTTTTAACCCTAATTTCAGAAACGCGCCACTTACATTTTGATACTCTCCTTTCTCTCGCGCTTCGTTTCTCTTAATTGCTTCCTCTAATAACTGTGCTTCCTCTTTTCTTTCTCTCTTCTTTGCATTGTCTTCGTGCCATTGGTAAGCATTGTCTTCCTCTATTCTTCTTCACCATTGATTTTTTTATGTTTTGCGTTTCTCTTATGTTTAGTCTTATGTCATTGCTAAGGTCATGCTTCATTGGGAATGTTTTTGTTTGCTTTCTGCTGTGTCTTCCTCATCGCTGTTGTAGCTTTGCTCCGTCATATATTTGCATTTCATTGGAGAATTTTATTTGCGTTTTTTGGACTTCCACTAGGATAAAATACGAAGAGGTATGATATGGATGCACCAAACACTAAAATAATGACCATGTTCTTCGAAAAAGATCAAAGTTGAGAACTTTGATTAGAAACCAAATCAATAACGAAAAAGAAAAGAAACTCTAAATGTCTCTCGTAAATGCGATTTATAAATGTGGTTATGTAAATAACCGCATTTATAAATCGAATTTACGGATGCGGCTATATAGCCGCATTTGTATCTCTTTGATTTACAAGTGCGTGCTGATCAAATGCGGCTATATAGCCGCGTTTATAAATTCAAAATAACCGCACTCGTTTGGCCTTTTTACACCAGTGTAAGTGAACATTTTGACCATCATATGCACCTTGAATTTGCTCAATCTCATCAATATCATCTCTCTCCTCAGTTATCAATTTATCATCTGATTGAATATCATTAAGGGAAAGAGCAACTGTTTTTCTAATTTGCTTATTTTTCAACTTCAAGTTATATATCACATACACCAAATCATTCATCTTTTTCTAATGCAAACGATTTCTTCTCTTTGTATGAACCTATGATTAAATAGGAAATTTAATAACTATATGAACTAAATAAAGAAATTGTAAATTATAAATAACTTAAATTACCATGTCAAATGAGCTCCAATTTTGCTCACATCCAAAAGAGCTACAACTCAAGCTTAGAACTCAGATAGCTAACCTCTTCAACTCTAGAGTTCCATCCCCAAACATCTCCCACCATTTTTCAAGAAGTAGTGTTTTCCTACATTCCTTTGCATCATCCATTACAAAAAGTCCTCTAGCATAATGAAACTCGACAAGTTGCAAATTACTTTTTCTTTCAGCAACACCCTTAACCAATCTTTTCATGGATGTATACAACCCTTCTTTCACCTCAGAATCATCAACTCTAAACTCAAGTTCATAATGGAAGTGGGGATTGAACTAATATGCAGCTGCATGCAAAGGCTTATGAAGTTGATTGTCCCATCTTGCATCAATTATTTTTCAAACATCTTTAGAGCTACATTCAATACCAACTATCATATATTAGAAATAATTTCAAAAATAAGTAATTAAATTTTGAAAGAGAGAAGCTATACAGAATTTTTACCTTTTCTTATTAAAATTGCTTTAATCTTCTCCTTTATGTTAGAATTAGAAGCCTTAAACAAGAGGGGGTGAATTGTTTATGAAAGATTTTCACAAATATTGAAGGTAAATTGAAAGATAAGAGAGAATCAATAAATTGGAAGTCTGTTTAGTTGAATTAAGAAATTTTTTTTCACTTAACAGCAGAAATTCAACTGGTTGTTTTTGCAAAACAATCGATTGTTTATAACAGCAGATATAGAATTCAACCAAAAACAGATTTAAAGAAATAAGGGATAGAAAGATTCAAACATGAAATTTTTATACTGGTTCACTTTATACCAAGAGCTACATCCAGTCCCCAGAAACCTCTGAGTATTCCACTAAGCAATCAAAAACCATGATTACACACCACACACCAAAGAGGTGATCTTGAACCCTTCAAGAACACACACCTCCTTTGGCAAACAATACACCACAGATCAGATAACACCCTCTGTATCTGCACTACACCAGTTCTTACAAAAATACAATAGTCAAGAGAGAAAAGAAATGATCACACCTGATACAATCACAGATTGAATAGAAAATTACAAAGCAATCCTATTCCACTCTTTGAAAGAATCTAAAGCTTGAAGCAATCTTGGAAAAACTTGATTTGAAAAAGATCTCTTAAGTGTATAACAACCAGGAGCGTAAAACAGATTATATAAGCTCCAATTGGTTGTTAAAAACATTTAATGCAAGAGCTAAATCAATTTTAAATCAATTAAAACAAAATTAACAAACTTAACAAATTCAGTTAAGGATTTTCAAAAATCAACCGATTGAAAACACGAAACAATCAGTTGAATTGACTTGACAGCTAGGTCAACCAATTTCAAGCCTTTTCAAATTCTTTTCAAAAACATTAAGTGTAAAACAATCAGTTGAAACGACAAAACAACTGGTTGATTTTTCACTTTCTTTAGAAAAACACTCTTTATCAAAAGAATTTGATTCAAACAACTTTGGATCATCACTAAGAGTGGATTAACAAATTTAAACTACCCAAAACCCACACACACAAGCAACAACAGAGTCTTCAAGTAATATTCACTTAGATTTGGAAACATTAAAGCCCATGATGAACACTTTGCACAATCCATCTTGTCATATATGAAAAGTATTGCATGCTTCATATTTGAGTCCACCAATCTTGGGACCACCATAAGAGGGGCGATAACTTTGAGGCACGTGGAGACATTCGTCCAAAACTGATTGTCTAATAGCTCATTTTCAACTTTTCTCCCCTCTTGTGAAGTTCCAAACTTGTTTGTTTTCCATTTTCAGAGTTGAACATGGTCAATAATGATGCATTCAATGAAGACAAGCTAGAGTCAAATAAGTTGTGGAAAATCTAGTCACACCTAGTCTTCTCAAGTATCTTCCTTTTATGAACTTCTTCAACATGTTAATTAACATTGATCTGTCATAAATGTAAGTGGTGATATTTCTTCCTTTCTTGATAGTAATGATGGACCTTCAAATTATTTTCAAAATCTTCAAAAATCAAATCAATGGAATAGGTATCACATGGAATCAAATACAAATGCTAACTTTTTTGCATCAACAACTCTTCAACTGCCTTCAAATTTGCAGCATTATCATTCACCACTTGCAACATTCTCTTCCACTCATCCTTGTATTCTTGGTGTATTAAATCAATTTTGTCAACTGCTTGCTTCAAGATTTTTTCTCTAATATCATGATAAAATGGGGGTTTCACTCGTGCAAATAACATTTTTTACGAAGATATATTAGGTTGGTTAAATGAGAATCGGTGTAACAAAAATGCAGTGGCATTTTTGTAAATATTTGGAACATATTACACTGGTTGGATAGAGGAATCAGTGTAATATGTTTTGCTCAAGGCAAAAAAAAAGTTTTTAAAAATTTTTATCTCTAGAATTACATATAACACCGGTTGGATATAGAAATCGATGTTATATGTTGTTCCCAGATTAAAAAAAATTAAAAGTTTTTAAAAATGACATATAACATCGGTTCTCCTATCCAACTGGTGTTATATGTAGTGTCTGAATTTTTTTTAAAAAAATTGAAAAATTTAACTTTAGGCACCACATATAACACCAGTTAGATAGAGGAACCGGTATTATATGTATTTTCTAGATTAAAAAAAAGTTTTTAAAATTTTAAAAAATACATATAACGACATTCTTTTATCCAACCGGTGTTATATGTCATGTCAAATTAAAAAAAGTTTAAGTGAATACAAAGATGTATTATACCGATTATTACTCATAACCGGTGTAATATATTTTTTTACCCTATTTTCTTGGCTCACACCTTCGCTCTCTGTTTACGCTACTCTAGGTTTTCTTTCTTCTCTTTGCCTCCATTGTTGCTTTCAACTATGCTGCCAACGCCGCTTCTTACAACTGTAAACACCATTGATCTCTTTTGTTTCGTATGGCAGATGGAAAAACGTTCAAGAAGCCTCGTCGTCCTTACGAGAAGGAGCGTCTGGGTGTGTAGCTGAAGCGGGTGGGAAAGTATGGGTTGCGATGCAAGAGGGAGTTGTGGAGGGTTCAGTACACCCTCAACCGCATCCGCAACAACGCTCATAACCTCCTCACTCTCGACGAGAAGAACTTACCTCAGATCTTTGAGGGCGAGGCTCTCCTCTGCCACATGTTTCGCTATGGTCTCCTCGACGAGACCTAGAACAAACTCGATTACGCCTTTTCACTCACTGTTGAGAACTTCATAGAGCGTTGCCTCAAGATCTTCGTATTCAACTTCGGTATGGCCAAGTCTATCCACCATGCCAAGGTTCTCATCAAGCAGAGACACATCACGTCCTTTCCACTTCCAAATTCGCTCCTTTTTCGTATTGATTTCATTTATCGTTGCTGCTTTTGCTCATTATCAGAAATTGTATACTAAAATCTCATGCCTTCGGTATTGAATTGGGGTTTTCTTCGCCAAGTTTGCATTTTTTTAAAAAAGATTATGCCTTTTTTGATTAAGGCTAAAATGCATATACAGGAAAAGAAATGCAATGGTCTTGATAATTTTTTAATAGTTTTTTACTTTTCTATTCTTGAAGAGTCTATACAGACGAGTAAATGGCTTATTAAATAAATGCCTATTAATTACGTGGTTGTGAATTGTGCGTCCCAACTGGTGTAATATCGGTGTAATATGTAGTCTCAGTATATGACTCTAGAACACATATAACACTGGTTGGGAGCCACAATCGGTGTTATATGTGCCTTCTAGAGTACATATTTTTTAATATTTTATTCAGATTTTGGTACATATTACGCCGATTTTTACAACCGGTGTTATATGTGATAGACATTTTACATCGCTGAGATCTACATCAGTAGAGGAACTAATGTTATATGTCTCCTAGAACCGGTGTTATATGCGTTTTCTACACTAGTGTTTATAACCTCCTTTGTATTTTTGAATCATTTCACACATCTTTGCAAAAGCTGAATTTTTAATTACATTAAATGGCATGACACTTGTGTAAAAAAATTCAACAACTTGAGCATCCACTTCTTCTCTGTAACCTTTTTTCATCATTTTATGGTAGCTTGAACTCCCATACTGCTACCAGCTCTTTCTTTTCCCTTGAAACCAAATATACTTTGTCTTTCTTCAACCCCCTCACTTTCTTCACACTAGTACAAAATGTAAAAACAACGACTATTTATTTAATGCGTTTTTAGGTCAAAAGCCGTCATTTAAAATGCGGTAGCATTTTTTAAATTAATTTCATTCGTAATAGCCGCATTCTTAAATCAAAGCGCATGATTTAAGAATGCGGCTATTAGAAATAGTCGCATTCTTAAACCATTTTTTACCTTAATTTTGAAGCACGTCACTTACGCTTTCATACTTTCTTTCTCTTCTTGGCGCTTCGCGTTTTCTCTCTGTTTCTGCTCTGGTGTTCCTCTCTTTTTCTGTGAGCTTCATTGTCTTCTCGTGCCATTGTAGGTTCATTGGAGCTCTCTTTCTTCTTCACCAATGGTTTATAAATTTTTTTCATTTCTCTTACTTTGTTTGTTTTTATTGCATTGCTTCATTGCTGCTTGTGTGGGTTTTTGCTTTGCTCTGTCGCTGTTGCCGCTACTGTTACTGTCTCCGCTGCCGTGTCTACTACTGCTACCGCTACTGTTGCTGCCTCTATTGTCGCCATCGTTGCTGCCTTTCACTCACAAGGTTGATGGTGTTTTAAATTTTTAATTTTTTTTAATGTTTAGGATTTAGGGTTTTAATTTTTTCTAAAAAAAATTAAATAAGAATGCGACTATTTACTATAGCCGCATTTATAAATGGGATTTAAAAATGCAGGTATATAGCCGCACCCGTATCTCTTCGATTTAAGACTACGTGCTGATCAAATGCGACTTTATAGTCACTGTTATAAATACAAAATAGCTGTAGTGGTTTTACCTTTTTGCACCAATGTCAAGATCTTTATCAATTATATTTAACTTTCTTTTTTTCAATGAAGCTTGCTTATCTTCTGCAACAATTTTTATCATCAATTTTTTCTTTCTTTTGAAACAAAAACACAAGGTTCAGAGTCGTCCTTAGTTCTAGCAAGATAATGCTTGAATCTAAATATTTCTCCACTTATAGTCTTTGAACAATAATTATATTTCACATGTTTACCATTTTCATTAATATCTATCTCATGCTTTCATCCAATATCCGATCAATTTCTTGGAGCATTTTTACTTCTACTTTTAATAGATGAAGATGCCTTAAATTATCCCTAGTTGAATTTGATCCACTCCCATACATTTCTTAAAAGACCATGAAATATTTTTAATTAAAAACAAAAATCAATTGAATTTTTTTTCGTAATGTTCACAATATGTATTCCTCCAATCTCTACCAAATTAAAAAAAAAAATTGCACCAAGTTTTCCCCAATTTGACTTTTTATAAAAAAAAATATTTTTTCAAAAATTTCTTTAAATTTTTAATAATTTACAAACTTTGATGACAATTAGTTTGAGATATTTACTACGCATTTAAATACTTGTGCATAATGTTAATTTGTTTGCAATATCAAAATTCATATGTCTATCTGAATTTGTCTGGTGATATTGTTTATAGGTTTGTGAATTATACATAAAATAATTATAATATAAAAACAAAAACTGACATACAACAAGAGTTATTACTTGAATCGTCGTCGTTTCTAACATTTTAACGAATGTTGTGATTAAGCTTTCAAAATTTGGCTAAAGCATTGAAAAAACATCCAAGAAACTTATTAAAAATTAGTTAACCAACGTATATTTTGGTTAAATTGAAGAAAAAAAAATGTTTATAACTAGTTTTTAGGATTCAAATTGCAAGCCACCTAATTATTGACTCTTGACTCTTGACTCTTGACTTTAGCGGTAAAGTTAGAAAAACTAGACATTAAAGTTCTTACTTTATTTTTGTTTAGTTGTATGCCAGACATTAAAGTTAGACTTACTATTTGTTTAGAATTTATAGTAATTTGATTCGATGTGACACACCACCTAACCAGTTTTATTTTCTCCAATACTGTGTCCAGTGCTGTAGGGTGAAGACATAGTCAGCGACGGGATTTTCACGCGTCTCTCTATCATCTTCAAAAATTCCTCCTCATTATTAAAC